>JAVTVJ010002362.1:0-56450 GCA_034509425.1 Eopsaltria australis
AAGGTTTCCAGCTCACAGCTTCATAAAAAATACAGAAGCAAAATAAGAACGTGTCATAACACATTTAGGTCTTAAACATATTACACCCAGTCAGTTCAGTTCAAATGTGGCTATTTTTGTAGTAAGGAGTTGAAAATGTTAAACCCAGACATGATTACTGCAGAATGAAGAAGGAGGAGTGCCATGGGCAATGTGGCCACTGTTAGGTGAGAAGCAACAGTGACAGGCAGCTTGGGGAGAAAAACAGGGATTTAGAGGAGAGGGAGAAGATCCATGTTAGCGCACAACTCCTCACCAGCCTTCAGGCACCCGATACAACTTGGCTCTTTGCAACAGCAACTTCCCAGCACTTTGGATCAGACCAGAGCCAAGGTAAGTCTTGTCACTTAACCTGAAAATCTGGACTGACTCCAATCCTTGGCTTCTTACAGAGTGTTCCAAAAAGATAAACTAGAGCCTGTCATGACTACATGGTTTCCCCCTGACACAGTGATTAAATTGTCACATTCCCTGGTAGCAGAAAAAAGAAGAAAAGCGTTTCTAAAATAATTATTAGAAACTTCCCAAAGTGTGCATAAACAGCTAGTTTGTTTACTAGAACACTCACACCTTCAATTCCTATTAGATTTCCAAAGCTGTATTTGCAAATTTATACAGTTCTGCTTTCCAATTCTCCTTGTGTCCTGACAGTCACAAAATGTGACAAAGTAGAAATCTACAGATATCATAACCTTATTCCTTGCAACTATAAACTAATGAATTACAGCATAACGTTCTCATCAAAAAAAGTTTTGGAAATGACAGACTTCTGGATGTCTTTCTAGATCTCACTAAAATGAAAGATAAGTGCCGCAGTCGCCGGTATTCGGGCGTGGACAGCTAGCCCCAGGGTCTTTGGCTAGCGACCCGTCGGTGTCTGCAGCCAGCGTCCCTGACCGCCGGAGCGCCGGTCCTCTGCCGCGGGAATCTGTGCGTTCCCAGCCGCAGGTAGCTCTTAGAGAGCAAGCTATCTCTATAGAGGCCGGAGGGATAGGGAGGGATCTTCTGGCTAGAGTAATAGAGACGCAGAGGCGTGGGGTCCAACTGTGCTCTCGGTGTCCAGGATCAGAAGACCCCAAACAGCTCAGCGCACAGACTTTCATTCTGAGGGTACCATCCAATCATCAAACACTAGGAGGGAGGAACCAGGGAGGGACCAGGGGACCAGGACCAACGGGGGATAGAGAGGGGAGGAGAGGGGGTAACAGACAACCAAGGGGTACAATCAACTACTGAATGGAACAGAACTTTCTAGAACCCAAGAATGACTGGCAGGAGAGTGGCAGGTGCTGAAACTAATGGGGGAAAAGGGAACCACCTCTGAGAAACTCAGCCCACTTCAGGGGCAAACCACCTGTGTCTCCTCCCCAGGGGAGACTTTAAACTTGGGGACCTTTATTCCACAACTTCTCAGGGGGGTCCAAGCCCTTCGGGACCTCAAGCACCACCACATGTCATGGAATGATTTTGTCTGCACACCCAGGCTACGTGTGGATGAAATGATTTCTGTTGCACATCCTGGCCAGAAAAAGGTCATGCCTTCATTCTCTAACTCTAGATATGTTTTTGGAGAGTTTTGGTTCTTCCCTAAGTTTTGGTTACAAGATTACAGAATTAGAATGTTTTTTCTTAATAATCCCAATTCTCTCTTGTCAGTTAGGATTGTGCCAGGGGTGTAAAAATTAATTTTTACTCTTAGGGGAAGAAGTAGCAAAAATCTTTATTGCTTTGGGGTTTTGTGTGTATGTGTGTGTGTCTGTAAGTGATGGCAAAATTTTGATCTGGATCTTTTGATGTTCACCTTTAGGCTGCATTTTGCAAAACTGGAAGTTTAAAAGCGACCCTTTAATTCATAAACGGTTCATAGAATATTGTTTAGAAAAAACCCAAAAAAACAGGGAGAGGTGAGGGGGGAGTGTATGAGTCACCCAAGGGCTGCCCTGGAAGAGAAGCTTTGCTCCAGGCACTCAGTGAAAGAGCTTTAGAAATGCAAATTAACACTGCTGGGGCAAAGTGTGCACAATGCACCAGGGGCTTCCTGCCCATGGGAGGAATTGGGCTCATTCCCTCTGTCCCTCACCCCAAGCTCTGCCTGCTCCCACACACGGAATTTGCACAGCTAAAGGCAGAGCCCACTGTGAGCATTTCTGACTCTGCCACAGAAATTGGTTAAGCTGCAAAGGAAAACAGCAAACGGAGAATGTTGGGAAAACTTCACTAAAACAAGTGAGGGGGAATCATCCCTGTCCCCACTGCAACATGTGCTGTCACTGTCTATGTTATATTGGGTGTGTTAGACCTCTGGGCTGGTTTTGCTACCACACCTTCAGGGAAATCAGTTGGGAATCCCAGTATTTGATTATTTCATCAGAGAAAAGTGGTCAATGGATGCAGCCCTGGCTGGAGGGAATGGCCCAAAAATGGGAAAAAGATGAACGGCCCCAGAACAAATCCTACAACACCATGGACCAGACCCTGGCAACCCAAACTAATTCTTATCAGGAGCCAGAGAACTCATTTAGAATTTGAATTGCATCATTAGATTACAAGCTGTCCTCAAAATAATAACCAAGCAGACAGCTCCAGCTCCTGACCTTCTTGCCCACCAATCCACTCAGATGAGGAACACAACATTTCCCCATGGGATGGGATCAGATTAGCCATCAGCAGAAGGAGTTTGGAGGAGTTTGTGGAGAATTAAATGACTCAAACTGCTGTTTGCAAATAGATGACAATGGAAAAGTGGTGAAACCGATAACAAAGGAAATAAGAAAGTAGCTCATGTACCGGTCCAGACGTGGAAAGGATGGGAATGGGACACGTTTTTGTGGTTCCCTGGCAGAGCATGGGTTAAACGAATGCTGTTTGTCTTCTTATGTGCCACAGCAACTCTCATCCTTTTACCATGGGACATGGGGGGACACAGCCAGGGGTGGGGACATGGGGGGACACGGCCATGGATGGAGACATTGGGGACAATGACAGGGATGGAAACGTGGTGGGGAGACAGCCACGGGTGAGGACGTGGTGGGACATGGCCAGTGACATGTGGGGACATGGCCATGGCCGGTGCCATGGGGGGAACTTGCAGTGGCAGTGGGGGATGCTGGGTTTGAGGGAGTTGAGGGTTCCTGGGAGGGACTTGGGGGTTGCTGAAGGCTTTGGGAGTCAGAAGAAAAAATCCCTCACTGGCGTTCCCCCTCTCTGCTCTCTCCACTGTGGGGTTCTGGGGGTCCCCCAGTCCTGGATGCTGTGGGTCCTGAAGATATTGGAGGTCCCTCCTCTGCAGGGTCTCTGCCTGCTCCAGAATTCCAGGGAATCCCAAGGGTCCCCGCTCTTGGGTCTCCCCACTTTGGGGTTCTGGGAGTCCCCCTTCTCTGGGCTGCTGAGGCTCCCATGGCTCCCCCTCTCTGGGGTTGCACTAAGGGATGCCGAGGGTTTGGGGGTCCCAGGGCTCCCTCCTCCCCTGACTCTCTGCTCCGGATGCCGGGAGCCCCAGGGGTGCCCCCGCTCTGGGCTCCCCACTTTGGTGTCCCACGGCTTCCCCCTCTCCAGGCTTATCCCTTCTCCGGGCTGCGCCTTCTCCAGGCTCCCCTCACTCCCGGCTCTCGGGGTCCCCCCGCTCCACGCCCCCATTTCAGGCTCCGGGGCTCCCTGAGCTCCCCCCTTTTCGCTCTCCTCCCTCTCAAGGCTGCTCCCCTCCCACTCCAGTCCCACCCACCCCCGCCGGTACCGGGCGATCGCCACGTGGCTCCGGGAACCCCGCACTCCCCTCCCACCGCCGGGGCTCTGCCGGCAGCCGCCGCCGGGACATTCCCAAAATAACACCTCCCGCGGACCCCGCAGTGTCCACTTGCGGGATTTCGGGTCCACTTTGGAGTCCTGCAAGATCCAAACATCGCTCCGCCTGCTCCATCTCGAGAAAAAGAAACAGGGACCCCAAAGATACTTCGGCTGAGCTCCAAATATCCCTCCAAAAAAGCCCCTTCCAGGACCGCCCAAGATATTCGAGGCGAGCTCCCCATTCCCAGTCACCTGTGAAATGCAGGAAAGGGCGATGCTCCCGGAGCGAAGGGGCTGCAGATCCAGAGAGCGATGGATGCACCTGGTGCCTCCTCTCAGGCTGCTCTTCCGGCTCCTACTCCGCCTCTACCCCTCCTCTTCCTCCCCCTCCTCCTCCCCGTCCTCCTCCTCCTTCTCCTCTTTCTCCATCCCTCGGCTGCTTTGTTTCCTTCCAGTGCTCCTTGTGCTTTGCGCTTTTCCCTGCTGAACCCAGTTTTGGTTTCCTTATGGAGGAAAATCCAGCAGAAGAATCAGAACTGTTTAGGTTGGAAAAGACCTCCAAAATCATAAAACCCAAGCGCTAATTACGAAGTTTAATTCCCGCCTCTGGGGAAAATCCCACCAATCTTTGAACCCCGAGAGCAGCCGGGCTCTGATCTGCTTCGGGGGACAAAACAGCCCAAATCTGCAGAGTTCTGGCTCCTTGCGTGCCGTACTGGGTGATCTCCTGTCACCTCTGTCCCTCGCAGCTCCGGGCTGTTCTCGGTGGCACCGCGTGGCGCTCGGGGCTGGCTGGAGCGGGAATCTCCTGCTCGGAGTGGCCGTGGTGGCACTGGGCTGCTCGTGTGAGTGCGGCCGTGGGGACACGGGGACAGCCCGGAGAGCGGGGGGAGGGGGGGGAGAGGGGGGCCGGTGGCCTCTTGCGGGGGGAAAATCTCTCGCCTATGGCTTGTCACCCCCAGCATCCCCAAACTACCCCGGGCAGGCGGGAGGGAGACCACAATGTGTGCTGGGTCTTGAGGAGACCCCCAGAGGGGCAGTGCTGAGAGAAACCGTCCAAAATAAACCGCTGTGAGCTGTCCCCGTGGCTGGCAGGGGGTGATGAGCAGCTCCTCACCCTGGGGTCGGACCCCTCTGGGCTGCAGGAGTGGGGACAGAGGCTCCGGGGCTCTCTGCGATGTCACCCGAGACACGGTGACATCTCGGAGTGGCCACATCCTGTCACAGACACAAAGCCACGATGGGAGGGGGGAGTTCCGGCCCCGGGAGGAGCTCAGGGGTGCAGAGCTCGGCCCCCAAAAGGAGAGGAACTGGGCAAGGTCCTGTCCCCTGCTCATCCTTCCTTCCCCTGCAGTTCTCCACCTGCAGTCGGAGAGTCCGGGTAGCGGAAAAATCGGGAATGGGAATATTGAAGACATCAACAGCATCAGGGAGAGCGTCCTCTCTGAACTGAGGGAAGTTCTCTGCCTGTCACAGTCACCAGGTAACAGCCCCGAGGCGTCTCTGCTGCAAAAGCTTTCCCAAAATCTCGTGGCACACCCGTATTGGAGCCCCAAGCTCAGCTCAGGGTGTCCCTGGAGACGAGGTGGCGACTTGGTGACCCGAACTGGCTCTGATCCCGGTTTCCAGGGCCTGAGGGATGCAGGATCTGCCCCCAGGGCTGGACACTGGGCAGGACCAAGTGCTACTGGACCTCGACTGGATACAACCCGTGGAGCAAGAGCCGGGAGGACTGCGGGGATCGGGGGGCCACGCTGCTGCTCCTTTAAGATCGGGATGAGCTGGTGAAGGGAATGATGGAGTCCGGAATGTGGGGAGGACCCAGGGCTGGGAGCTGGTGACACCGCGGGAAGGGTGAGGGGGTTCAAGAATCCTGGGGTCAGCCCCCCCCCCCCGCCTCGTGTCCAAGCACCCCTGGTGCCTCTGGCAAAGTGTGGGGGACACGGTCCTGGGATCGATGACCCTTCAGGGTCACTGCTTCTCCCTGCCCCAGGAACTCCTTGATGAAACCCTGCAGAAATCCGGGTGCAACTTCTGGATCGGGCTCTGGGTGCCAGGGACAGGCTGGATGTGGGTGAACGGCTCCCGCCTGGACCGGGACCGGGGAGCGCCGGGGGCAGCGCTGGGAGCCGGGAGTGGCCGAGGGACCCCGGGGGTGACCCAGACTCATTTCTGCACCCACAGCTTCCAGCTGGACCTCAGGGAGGGGCCGGGAAAATGTGGGGCGATCAGGAGCAGCAGAATCCCTCAGGAATCCGACTTGAAATTGCAGTGGATCTGCCGGAGAGAAGCCACAAACTCTGACCTGGGGCCAGGCAGAGACGCTCGGGCGGGATGCGGGAGCCAGGTGGGGGATGCGGGAGATGCTGGAGCCGGTGCCGCCGCCGCTGCACAACAACCGCCCGCACAAATGGACGGTGACGTTTCCGGGTTCTGCTCTCTGCTGTGTTCAAAGCACGGCATGAACTGAGAGCAAAACCTCCAAAATTGTGTTTCCTAAGGCACAGAGCTCGGCGAGGCTCGTGCCTTACATAAACATTCCTGCTGAGTGCTTTCACGCGAATCCGCCCCAAGGCATCGATCACGGTGTGGGGCGGCTTCAGCCCCACAAGGCGAAGGCCCCGGGGCGCTGCTGGGCCCGATCCGATCCGGCCTACGGAGCTCCGAGGTCCTTTATTAAACCCCGCACCCCCCTTTTCCCGCACTGCCACAATCGACTCCCCCCGACTCAAAACAGCCCAGAGGCGCCAGAGCCGGGAGCGTCCCCGTGCCGGGCTCCCTCTATCCCGAAAAGCAGTGCAAAGGTAAAAAAGCCCTGCGGAATTGTCACAAGTTGGCCGCAAAAAGCGAAGCAGCCCCCGGGAAGATGCTTATGGGGGTCTCACCAGACGGGCTGCAGCCAGGGCAGCGGCAGAGCCCGCACATCGCAGGTGGGCGTTCGCCCCTGCTCCAAGTTTGCACTTCAGACAGGCAAATTGAATCCAAATTGTCACCGCCTGCTCCTTCTCCTCTCTTTTCCTTGTCGGATTTTGCATGGCTCCCTTTCAGCCCACAGAGCTGGAAAGGAAAATCAATCCCTGGCTGCCCCGTGGCCATCCCCGCTCTCCTTCCACAGCTCCAGCCCTATCCCTTCTCCTCTCCCCTTTACTCTGCACCAGATTCTCCAGCCTCCTCCCCCTGATGAATTACCAAAATATGAATATTGATCTAGCATCGATGCCCGCCTCGAGACAGACAAAGGCTCTCTAACAGCGCTGTTAGAAAGTGTGTGTTTATTTCAGCACCGGGAAACTGCGTGGGATGGCTCCCTAATACGCAGCGCAAAAGCACAAAACAATACAAGAGCTATATATTTACAAAAGTCTTGAATATTCAAAATATAAGGATACCTTCATGATATTGGTACCTCCCATTTCCCCGCTTTGTATGGTAATTAGTTGAATGCTAATTAAGTGTGCGTAGTTTGCCTTTTAATTTGGGTCAGTGGTTGTGAAATTAGAGGAGAGGGCTGGGGTGATGAAGTAAAACTCCTTCCTCTGTTTGAACTTTCTCACCCTTTGGTTTTTGACAATACAAATTGCTTCTACGGGAACTTTCCATCCCTTCTGACATTTCCTCTTCAATTGGAAAATTAGGAACTGCCTACATTCCCTCAGATCTATGAAGCAATGTTTTCTATTTCCCTGTTGCAAGCACGGCTGAATAAGCATCTAAATGACCAACGATTGTTCAGTCACATTCCAAACTTGTCTCAGCTTAGTTCTCTAGTTAATCATTGACTTCAGCTGGGTCTGCTTACTAACTCTATTTTCTTTAAATTACTGAGTCTATTTTCACTGACTTCTACTAACTTCTGTCTATGATCCTAATTTTTGAAACTCTGTGTTTCACTGACAGCTCGGGGGAAGGAGATTTCACCCACTGGCACCACGTTCCTCCTCTCACTGTCCCATTTTGCCCGGTTTGTATTCCTGGAGCTGCCTGTCTGTTGCGTTCCCTGTTTCGGTCCCACCCTGGTACCGGCAGCAGAGTCCCAGCGCTACCCTAGGAAGTCGTTCGCGATCTGGAAGACGTCCTCGGAGTGCCTACTGCGGGCACAGCTGGTCCCCGTTCGGTCCGGAGAGATGTTGCCCCCGGAGCGTGGTGAAACAGCAAAGAACTACCAGAGAAGGAGGTCTCTTGGTATGTGATTTCGGTAGGTTTATTGCCTCCAAAGGGAGCACATGGACCAAGAGCCAAGAGCAGCTTATTACATCGGTATTTAAGGGAGGAACAATACCCAATAGGATGAGGGCAGGGGACAATACAGGGGAGGGGCTGGGGTGCATGATCAAATGAGGTTTAGGGAGGGGAGGGGAACAGAGAGAACAACGAATGAACTATGGAGTGACAGGGAATTTCCCAGGACGGGAATAAATAACAGACATGTCCAGTAACCAATAGCAGGAGCTTGGGTCCGTGGATTGGTGGTTCAACCGCTGCCCCTGGGAGCTCCAGGGGGAAACCCTCTGTCCGTGGAACCTGTCCGGAAGTCCTCTGGTTCTGAACCACCGCAACACCTGTCCACACAGCCGGACCCGCGGTGGGGCTGGTTAATGATGGAGTGAATTATTGCAGCCATTATTGGGGTGGGCTGGGCCTGGTCTGGTGCCCGGTGCCTCCAAAACCTTCCTGTCAGTGCCCTCCTCATCCTGGGCAGGGAACAGAACACACAAGGAAAGGCTCGAGGGTCTGGATAAGGGCACAGAGAGTTCAGTCACTGCTGATGGGCACAACACACCTGACCTGGGGAAAATAATTGAATTTATTATCAAGCTAAGCAGAGCAAGAGAATGACGAGTTAAATAAACCCTACAAAACCCCCTTACCCCCACCTCTTTCTCCTTCCCGGACTTCCCTTTATCCCTGTATTGGGTCTGACTGGGGTAAAGCTCACAGGCCTTACACTGCTGTACTTTGCTTTGGTAGCTGGTGTTTATAACAGAGCAGTGTTTTGGCTACTGCCAAGCTGTGCTGTCCCTGTGACATTCCTTCCCCCACTGAAGGGGATGGGGGGGGCAAGATCCTGGGAGGGGACACCGGCAGGCCAGCTGACCCCAGTCAGCCAAAGGGATATTCCATACCATATGACATCAGCTCAGATATATAAGGGAAGGAAGAGAGGAGGAGGGGGAGGCATTCGGGACTTGCCCATGTTTGCCTCCTCGAGCAACCATCACGTGTGCTGGAGCCCTGCTTCCCAGAAAGTGTCCGGACATCGCTGCTGATGGGAAGTAGAGATTGATTGTTTTCTCTTCTTGCTCTTGCGCGCGCAACTTTCAACTTGCTTGTTCTATTTTTTCCTCCACTGTAATAAAACGGCCTTTACTCACCCTGATAGTCTTTTTTCAATATTATCCTCTCCCCTCTCCCAGTGGGAGGGGGAGTGATAGAGTGACTAAATGGGCACCTGGCCCCTGGCCGGGGTCAACCCACGACAATCCCCCATTCCCTCCCTGCTCCCCAGCCAGAGGCACAGGGGATGGGGTCACACTCAGCTCATGGCACTGCCTCCCCCTCAGGGACAGCAATCCTTGTCCCGCTCCAGCCCGGGGTGCCTCCCACGGGACACAGTCCCTCAGGAACAGGCTGCTCCAGGTCAGGCCGAGCTGGCGGCGGTTCAGGGCAGCAGCGGCTCCTTGGCCTCGTGCCCGGGCCGGGCCCTGCCCAAGGCTGGAAGCACCAAGGGCCTGAGAGAGCCGCGGGCCTTGTGCGGGGGATGGGGCTGTGCTGGGCCAGCGCGGGCCTGGCTGCCAGTGGGTGATTGTGCCGATGTCACTCGTGCTTGTGGCGCTTGCATTGGGCAGAGCGGGGCCAAGGCCGGCCCCGGTGGCGGCCCCGGCGCAGCAGAGGCGGCATGGGCGGAGCGTCTGTGCGGGCCCGGCAGCGGCGGCAGCGGCCGGGGCCCGGGGAGGCGGCATCGGCGGAGCTCGGAGGCGGCGGCGGCAGCGCAGGTGGGAGCCGCGCTCGCTTCTGCCGGGGCTCGGGGCTGGCTGCGGGCCCAGGGGGCGGCAGGGGGCTCTGGCGGCTTCCTTGTGCCGTGTCCGGCCCGTGTTGCCGCTGGGCTGAGGCCGCTGCGGGAGCGGCTGCCCGCGCTCTCCTTGCCGCTGCTGCCTGGGCAGGAGTCGCTGCCGGAGCAGCGCTGCCTCGTCCCGCTTGCTGTCGGTGGCACAGAGGTGGCTGCCGTGTCCCCGGGAGTGT
This sequence comes from Eopsaltria australis, assembly GCA_034509425.1. Taxonomy (NCBI): domain Eukaryota; kingdom Metazoa; phylum Chordata; class Aves; order Passeriformes; family Petroicidae; genus Eopsaltria; species Eopsaltria australis. The sequence goes on from JAVTVJ010002362.1 coordinate 10,063, forward strand.
GCGAGAGAATTCGCGTGGCCAGAGGTTTGTGTCCCGAAAGGAGAGCGAGGAGTCCTGTAAAAGGAACTTGATTCATGACCAAAGGGAGAGGCCACGGGGCATTTCCCATGGCGTCTCTAAAACGCAGTCTCCTTTTATATCGTAGTTTTCGCGGCCGCGTCTCTCTCTCCCTTTGTCCCCTGGCTGAGGTACTTGGAAGGTCCGGACTTCCCGATCCACCTTCTGCGTGTCCCCCTTAATATGCATTCCCTCTTTTGTATAACATCCGATATTCATGGCTCTCTTAAGTGTTTGTTCTTCTCGAAGTTCAGGAATTGAGCAGGACCTTGGCTGAGCAGCAGTCTGTGTCATTTATTGACATTTGGTGAAATTGGTGGTTTCTCCTTTCACTTCATTATTCACAAGTCCCTGTTCCTATCTCCAGGAAGATTCACACCATCTGTTTGCAAAGACACTTTCATCTTACTCCTTTCAGTCCCTTCTCTGCTTATTTTCTCCGTATACATCATTAAAAAGTTTTAATTACTATTGACTCAATCTCTTGTTCCTGGTCCCTCTCCGGTTTTGGGATTATTCTCAGTGACCCCATTCTCTGTCCTTTTGTAGCCATTTCTGGATCTGGAGGCCTGGCTGCCACCTGCATCCCCTTGCTCAGCTGCTGAATGAGCTGCACTCGGCGAGGTGTGTGCATGGTAAAAAGATGAGAGTTGCTGAGGCATAAAAGAGGAGAAACAACATTCGTTTAACCCATGGTCTGCCGGGGAAAGACAAAAACGTGTCCCATTCCCATCCTTTGCTAGTTTGGAGCAGTAGATGAGCTACTTTCTTATTTTCTATATCTGTTTTACCCCTTTTGAGTTGTCATCTATTTACCAACAGCAGTTTGAGTAATTAAATTTTCCCCAAACTCCTCCTCCCTCTGCTTGTTCTAATTCCCTTTCCTTAATAACAGTGTGTCGTGTGACTCTTTTCCCTTCTGCTGCCCTTGAAGACACATCCATAAGAATTCCCAGGGTTAGGAATTCCAAACACCAATTGCAAGGGAGATAATTGAATCTCTGCCCTGGCTCTGGCTCTTATTCTTGCCAAAGACATTGGCAAAAGCTGTACCCATGGCATCTTGGTTTCTATCAGCAGCTTCAAAAGGTGTTTCTTTATTTCCCCATTCATTCTTTCCACCTGACCTGAGCTCTAGGAGTGCCGGGGGTTTTGGAGGTCCCATTGTATTCCTAAAGCAGCCATTACCCCCTGCAGGATCTTTCCTGTAAAATGAGTTCCCCTGTCTGAGTCTATTGCTTCCACAATCCCTTACCTTGGAATTCTTGGTTCTAAAAATGCCTTTAGAACTGATCCCGTGGTGGCTGCAGCAGTGGGAAATGCTTGTGCCAGCCTGTGAGCTGCCACGTTGTTAGCAGAAGATATTGAAGCCTTGGTGCTCAGGGCATTTCAGTGCCAGGCTCTTGCAAGCACACCCAGCTGCGGGGTTTGAGCTGAGCATGGGGGCGGTGACCTGTGCTTTGTGTCATTCCCTTTCCTTAACAACAGCGTGTCTTGGGACTCTTTTCCTTTCTGCTGCCCTTGCAGACCCTTCCATAAACCCATTTTCTCCCTCAGGCCAGGAAATGTCTCCTCAATCTCTCCTATCCCGGGTCTGCAGCTCTGTCACTTGAATGCAGTCATGGGTTTCTTCCCAGCCCCCCTGTCCAGGGCCGTGATTGTCAGGGGGGCAGAACCGGGCCCAGGATCGATCGGGAATGGGGACCCCCCGTGTGTCCCCCCCGAGTCACCCCGCTCTGTGGGGAGGCTTTGGGAGGCACCTGAACCCCAGAACGTCACCAGCGAACCCCAAAAGGCACCGGGACCCCCCTGTTTTGCCAGGGGAATTTTGCGAGGGGGCACGTGGGGGGCGCCCAGACCAGGCCAGTAGCCCAGTGCTGCCCCAACCCGACCTGCTCCGGCTCCATCCCGGCTCCTCCCGCGGGATGCGACGGCCTTGGGAAAAGGGGGGACCAAGGGTGGGCGCTGGGCCTAGGGGGAACTAGAGAAGGGATGGAGGAGGAGGAGGAGGAAGAGTAGGGGAAGTTCTGGAGAGTAGACAGAGGCGGAATTAGGAAAGGGAAGGAGTGATGGAGGAGGAACTGGGGGAGGAGAAGCGGAAGGAAGAGGAGGGAGAGAGGAAGGGGAGGAGCGGGAAAAAGGTGGAGCAGCACAAGACGCAGGAAGGTCGCTGCCTGCTTTGTCCGCCGCGCATCCGGGGGCATCACCCGCCCTCCCCCCATATACCGCAGGTGAACGGCGAGGGGGAACTCACCCCAAATCTCTTGTGGATCCCCGAGCACTGTTTTTTCCTGGGGGTTGTTTGAGCTCACGGTTTCCGGATTTGAGCCCAAGTATCGTAAGGGTCCCTGTGAGGGTTTCATTTTGGAGTAGGGGTTGTTTGGATCATGCGGGACCCCAAAGCTGAGCTGCAAATGCTCCTTTGGGGGATATTTCGAGAGCTCCATTTGTGATCTTCTGGTTCCGGGGTGGGAGGGGGACGTTGGTCTTTGGTCTCCCTGGAAGAGTGGTGGAGGGGGACACTGGGAGCCCTGGGATGGGGTGAGGGGAGAGGGGCGATCTCGGAGCTGGGAGATCCCTGTCAGCTTGGAGTGGGGGGGAGCCTAGATAAAAAGGGACCCCAGGGATCCCTGGAAGTCCAGATCAAAGAGTGAGGGAAGAAGGGACCCCTGAGACCCCCAAAACCCCCTGGATCACCCATAAGCAGGACCCCGGAGAGGAGGAACCCCAGGAGCCACAGGATCCCAATCAGCTCAGGGAAGGGAGACCCCCATAAAGCAGAAGTGGAGAGATCAGAGAGGGGGAACCCCTGGGAGGGTTTTCTTGGGCTGAATCATTGTGGTTTGGTGATTTTATGGACACAAAATCCCCAGAGACTTCTAGAGCTGGACCTGGGCATCTGGAACCCTCAAGACAAGGCACTCACCCCTTGTTTTTCCCCCAAACCAGAATTTGTCATTCCCAAGCCTTGGCCTGATGGAGGAGGAGGAAAAGCCACGGAGATGCCACACGAGGAGGGGCTGCAAACCCAGGCCAGAGTGCTGCGAGGAGGAAAGACCCTCCCTGTGCCAGGATGGTGGCCAGAGATCCAGGCAGAGCCCAGAGCTGGTGGAGAATCCTCAGGTCAGGGAAAAATCCCACAAGTGCTTGGAATGTGGGAAGAGCTCCAGCTGCAGCTCCAGCCTAAACAAGCACAAGAGGATCCACACTGGGAAACGGCCCTGTGAGTGTGGGGAATGTGGGCAGAGCTTCAGAGACAGCTACAAACTGATGCAGCACCTGAGAGTCCACACTGGGGAAAAGCCCTACGAGTGTGTGCAATGTGGAAAGAGCTTCAGCCAGAACTACAGCCTGATCCAGCATCAGAGGATTCACACTGGGGAACGGCCCCATGAGTGTGGGGAATGTGGGCAGAGCTTCAGAATCAGCCCCCACCTGATGCAGCACATGAGAATCCACACTGGGGAAAAGCCCTATGAGTGCTTGGAATGTGGGAAGAGCTTCAGCCAGAGATCCAGTCTGACCCACCACTGGCTGATCCACACTGGGGAACGTCCCCATGAGTGCAGGGAATGTGGGAAGAGCTTCAAGTGGAGCTCCAGCCTGCGAACACATCAGCTCCTCCACAGCGGGGAGAGGCCCTACGAGTGTTCTGAGTGGGAAGAGGTTTCAAACCAGCTCCCATCTCCTCAGACATCAGCGGATTCACAGAGAGGAGAGGCCCTTCCGCTGCCCCGACTGTGGGAAAGGCTTCAAACACAACTCCCACCTTGTCCAGCACCAGCGCATCCACAGCGGGGAGAGGCCCTATGAGTGTCCCCAGTGTGGGAAGAGATTCTCTAGGAGCTCTCACTTGACCCAACACCAACGGAGGCACATCTAAGGGAAGCCCTGTGAGTGCCCCGAGTGCAGGAAGAGCTTTGTGCGCTGCTCCAGCTCCATCCGCCATGGGAGGATCTGCGTTGGATGATCCCCAGTGACCCATCTTGGGCAGAGTCCTGGTGAACCCCGTTCTGGGTGATCCATGTTTGGATCCAGGGTATTGGGTTTGTGTGGCCAGGTGTCCTGGGTTAGGCCAGAGGGGTCAAAATCTAAGAAGTGATCTGTGCTGCAGGAATGCAGGAAGGAGCCAATAATCAGGTAGTTTTAAGAATTGATAGGTAGGTAAACCAATTAAAAAGTTGGTCCGCCTTCAAGAAAAAAACCATATATAAGCAGAGACTCTCTGACGCTCTTCCTCTTTGGACCTGCTGCTGCTGTGTAGAGAGGAGCAGCTCCTGCTTCTCTCACTGGTGAGGCCCAAGCGCTTCCCCCCCCCCCTCCCCCCCTTTCCAAAGGAGGGATGGGGGGGAGAAGGGAGGTTTTTACGGCAGCCGTGCCGCTGCAGCCGGGCAGGCATGGGGGAGGAAACGATTGGAATTTTCAACAAATCCAGCTCAGCCGGTGTGTCAGCTACACAAGAGGGAGAGCCGGGCCAGGCAAGGACCGGGCCGGACTCCATCCAGCTCGGGCCAGGCCCTGCCCTGTCACCTCGGGCCCAGATGGCCCCACCAGGCCGAGCCAGCTTGGCAGAGCCAGGCAGAGACTCTTGAGAGCGTCTGGCATCCAGCTCAGACCTGTTCAAACAACCCGGCAAAGAGCACGTGATCCTCACACTGCCGGAGAGAGAGAGAGAGAGAGAGAGACAGAGATTAACTCTCTCCATGCCTAGACTAAACTCACAGACACCCATCCTTCCTCGCAGAGAGAGGAACGAGTGAAGACATCTACATAGTGCAGCGCAGAGACTTTACAGTCAGTGAAGAAAGCAGAACTGATACCTAGAGGGAGGTGCATGGGAAGTTGCTTCAAAAGTGAAGCTGAAAACTCTTTTGGAGAACCATGGTTGGGGACTGAGCTAATAAATTCTCTGTAATATATGAAGATATAGTCCAAAGGGGGATGTGAGGTTCTTATTGCAGCCAATGAACTGAAATACTTAAGTACAGACAAGTAAGTGTTGAAAAAGTACAGCCTGATGAAAAACTAGAACCAAGAGAGAGGAGAGGCTGTGACTCAGAGCCCTGGTCCCGGGGAGAATGCTAGAGAACCTGAGTTGTCAGGAGAACCTGTGCTGCTAAGCACAGAAGAAAGGATTTTTCTTTGTTGCTGCAATTGAACTGGGCATCCTTAAAACAGGTACCCTGTAGACTGTTCATAACCCACCATAGTAGCTGTGGGAAGGCTACTAGTGTGGGAGAGATCCACCATTAAGTTGGACTTTGCTCTGGGCGGCGGTTAATGGTGAGGCAGAAGACCCATAAAAACTGTATTTTTCTTACAGAAGATCCATGGTGTAAGCAAAAGAAACTTCTCTCCCTAAATGAACTAGAACAAAAGCTGTTTCTGAGGTAGTAAACTGACTGGAAGTCAAAGTGTTGTCTTTTGTATGTTGTCAGGGAGAATGAAACGGAGAGTGGGGAAAGAGGGGTGGTCTGAAGAGTTTGTTCTAGTTTTTTTTCTTAAAGTTTTTTTTTTCTTTTTTCCCTTTGTCTTAGATATATTAATAAAACTTCTTTGTACTTTATAAAGTTTGAGCCTGCTTTGCCTACTCCTAATCCTTATCTCACAACAAGCAATCAAGTAAATTTAAGTAAGTGTGCTAGCATTTAACCACAAACCTGAATAAGCGAACTAAAACCACAACACCAGGTTTTGGTATCAGGGGGCTCCAGGGGTGGCTTTTGTGAGCAGCTTCCAGAAGCTTCTCCCATGTTCAGCTCCTGTTCTGTCCCACCCCTGACGGTGAGGGCAGCTCAGGTTGCTGTTAATGGATCCCCTGGGACAGATTAGAGTGAATCAACAGTGATTGATCTGTGTTTATAAATCTATCTCTGTAGGCCTTATTTTAGAACCATTTGTTTGCTTTTTTAAGGGGGTTTGGAGCCCTTTTGGTTCCCATCTCCAGTCATATTGAAAGCATAAAATAACACTTAGGAAAATGTACAAAGAAAAAGAAAGGAAGTATAAGAGTAGAAAGACACACAGTCACCAGCTCTGGATCCAGCAACAAAACATTTGGTGTTGATGGTTACAATGTCCCTTTCCTTGGTCTAAGTGATGGTCCCAGGCTGGATCCCTGGGAGTTGGAGAAGCCCTGGAAGCTCCAGGTTCTGTGGGTTAATACAGGTTGAGGTTTGGGTGAACACCCAGGTACCTCCCCCAGGGGAGTTTTACACTGTCTGATGTCCCACTGTGGATGCCGGGGCACTTTGCGGGGCTCTGATGGTTCATGGCCCCTTGTAAGACGTGGCCCTGCCTGTGCCGGCAGCACAGCTGAGCCAGGTATGGCCCATGGGAAGGGATGGAAAGCTGCAGGGCTGGGTGTGAATGTCCCGGGCCTTCCACAGGGGAGTTTCCAGAGGTGAGGCAGTTGTGTAAGGGAGGGCATTGCCCTGGTGCAAAGGCCTGTCCCAGCTGGCAGCATCTGCTTGTGCTGGGCCTCTGCCCTTCCCTGGCTGCCAGTGCGGCTCGTCCCCTGCGGGGCTGGGTGTTCACCCCCTGTGGCCCTGGGCGCTTCCTGTGCCCACGGCCAGCAAAGCCCCCGCTGCTTTTGCCAATGGCCACTGCTTTGAGCCATTGACCCCCAACACTTCAATCCCTCACAGCTCTGCACCTCAAAAGCCAAGAGAGATCGATGTCGCTTCAAAGCAACTCCATTGCCCTGAAATGGGCTCAACTGTACCACAAAACAACTCAATCCCACCTCAAAAATTTGGGCTATTGTGGTGGTGGTTGGGGCAGCGAAGAGTACTTTCCCCATTAAGAAGTCCTGGAGTAAGAAATCCCAGGATTGAGGCCACCCCTGGGGTGGGGTTTGGCAGTGGTTTGCCCCGGAGTCGGGCTGGGTTTTTAAGGGGCTGGACGTTCCCTTGGCCATTGGACTGACCACCCATCCATCAGTTGCCAATCTTCCCCGAGTTCCAGAAAGTTCGGTTATGTTCCGTTGCTGATTATGTTATAGTCATTTCTGTTACCCCCTCTCCTCCCCTCTCTGTCCCCCGTTGGCCCTTGTCCCCTTGTCCCTCCCTGGTTTCTCCCCCGGGCTTGGACCTAACTGGTTGTCACCCTCATAACAAAAGTCTGGTGCAAGCTGAGCCCGCGGTCTCTCAGACTCAGACGCCCAGAGAGCTGTCATCTCCTTGATACAGTGTATCTTTTACTCTGGGCCGAGAGATCCCTCCCCAGCCTTTCCAGCCTTTAGGATACAGTGTCTACCAGCAGGGAGACACTGCCCGCGGCAAGGGAAACTGAACTCCCAACGCCCGTGAACCTGTGCCTGCCTGAGCCAGGGACACTCAGTCGTAGTCGCCGCAGGGCTACTGCTCAAAACCCTGGTGGGCAGCTGCCTGGTCCGAACAAGCGGGACACCACAGGGTATCTCCTGTGCCCAAGCTGCTCCCAGCTGTAGATGTTTCTGTTCAGGAATTTGACCCAGCTGTTGTCATCAAGGAAGTGACACTGCGGTCCTGGAGGTTTTTGCTTTTCTTTTTTTTATTTGGAGATTTTTTTTTTTTTTTGCTTAGCTGTATGCCATGTTGGGGTTCATTTGCCCCCCAGGCACCCGCAGAGTGGTGTGACATGGCAGTGACACACGGGGGTCCCCATTCCCGATCCATCCCAGGGCTGGTTCAGGCCCCCACACTCACAGACCCCCCCCCAAGTCCTTCCCCACTGCCCCCCAATAAATGGGACTGGTTTGAACTGGGGAGCCTTACTGGGGACACTGGAGCAGCCGGGCGGGGGCAGAGTGACAGGGGGGCTGGGGGACACACGACCTCCCCAAAATCAGCTCAGGGACAGAAGGGGGTCCCGACTGGGCCCAAGGCCACAGGGAGGGGCTGTGGCTGGAGGTGGCTCAGGAGCTCTTTGGGCAGAGAAAAGGGGGTGACAGCGGGATGGGGCCCTGCGGGGAGCACACTCGCTCCAGGGGAGGGGGGACACCACCCCTGGGACCTCCTCTCACCTTCCTGTGCAGGTAGAAGCCGAGCCCCAGCGCCAGGAAGACAAAGCCCAACATGAAGTCCCTGATCCCCGTCAGCATGTTGCTGCTGGCGGCATCCAGTGGCATCTCTGGGGGGTCCACAGGGGTCAGGACCCCCAAAAACCTCTCACAGACACCCCAAGCCCCTCCAAGCATCTGCCCAGTCACCCCCAGCTCACCCAGGACCCCCCTCAAACCTCCTCCCCAACTCTTCCCTTTCTCCCCAGGACCCACCAAAGCCCCTCCCATCCCCCTCAGCATCCCACAGCCCCCTCCCAATTTCCGCCATCCCTCCCAGGAACCCCAAACCTTCTCACAATCCCTTCTCAGCCCCACCAGGACTCACCAAGACCCTTCCCAATCTTCCTAACAAAACAACCTCATTCCAATCCCCGCTTTCTCATCCCCAGTCTCCTTCCAGCATCTCCAGGCTCACTCAAACTCCACCCCAGTTCCACCCAGCACCCCCAAACTCCCTCCCACTGCCTACAGGACCCACAGGACCCCATCCCACCCTCCTTAAGATCCTTCAGACTCATTCTCAGCCCTTGCAGACCCCCAAGCCTCTCTCCCAGTTTAAGCCAGGCTCTCTCAAACTCCCTCCCAATTACTCCCAGCATATCCCAATCCCCTTCCCAGCCCTCCAGTCCCTCCCTCAGTCCCCAGTGGCTGTGGGGGCTGGGCCGTACCCCAGTGCCGGCTCAGGGGCTGCTCCAGGCTGTTGTGCTCCACCTGGCAGCTGCAGGTGACCCCACTCCGGGGGGGAGTTTGCAGCAGCACCAGGATCTGGTAGGTCCAGTCCCCGTTGGGGACAATGTCGGTGCCACCGCGTGCCCCGAGAGCTCCTGCTGGCCCTGGAACCAGCTCAGCTGGATTTCGGCAGGGTAGAAATCCATCAGGGAGCAGAGCAGAGCAGGCGGCCGGGGCCGGGCTGGGAGCTCGAGGGCACCAGGGAGATGGACACGCTGGGGGGCACTGGGAGAGAACAGGGACACGCTGGGATCGGTAGGAGGCCACTGGAAGAGACTGGGGAGGAGTGGTTTAGCATTGAGAGGGACTGGGAATGTACTGGGAGGAACCAGAGTAGCACTGGGAGAGACCGGAGGTCTGGGAGTGGACGTAGAAGGACTTGGAAAGGAATTGGAGTGGACGGGGAATGGTCTAAGAGGGAGTGGTAGGGACTGGGGATCCCTGGGAGCGACTTTTGAGGCACTGGGAAAGATTGTAGGGACACTGGGAGGGCCTGGTGTGGCACTGGGAGGGACTGGGAATGAAGTGCGCGGCACTGGGAGGCTGAGTCCGGCGCCGGGCACGGGGCTCTGCGAGTCTGCCTGGCAACAGAGGAGTCATCAAAGACACGCGCTGTGATTGGCTGAGAGACGTCAGCTCCACGCCTGGTTGAGCTGGACAAGCGGAGAGCCACTGGGATGGACCGGGAGCAACTGAGGGGGGCAGGAGTCCCCGGGGATGGGCACAAGGAGGGCTGAGGTCTCGGGGGCGATTCCCAAGGAGGTTTTGAGAGGTTCCAGGGTCACTGCCAGGGCAGGGCCCGAGGGGACACGCTCTGCCCCACGCTCACCTCTGCGGCCCACGAGGAACGGGGAGGGCAACTCGTAATTGTGCTGGCAGTACCTGTGCACCTCAGCCGATCTGTACTCCAGCCTTGCCGGGTCGCTGTTCCAGCACCGCGCCTGTTTCTCCCCATAGCGGGTGAACCCCACGTAGTGCCCCACGTCGCTGTCGAACATCGCGTACTCCTCCCGGCTGTAGATGGACCTCAGCAAGTACCTCACCTTCTCCGTGCCGTTAATGAAGTAACACTCGTCCTTGGCCATCTCCTGGAAGATCCCTGAGTGTGCCGGACACAGGTCAGGGGCTCCCCCCAGAGCAGCCCCCAGCACCCCTCAGCAAGCCCAGAGCTCCGGGGGCCACCCCGGATCCCCACTCTGCACTCCCTGTGCCCCACGGCCGCCACGGGATCCTCCTGCCCGCGTTCCAACTTCCTCTTTTCCACCCTTCTCCCCATATCCCCTTCCACATCCTCTCCCCTCCCACCTCCAGCCACTCCCCAGTTCACTTTTGGGTTTCTATTCCCCGCTTTTCTCCTTTACCTCCCTTTCCCTCCCAATCCCCTAAGCCCAAGTCCCCTCCCTCCCAGCGTTGGGGTCCCACCCTCCCCTTTTCCCCCCCTTTCCCACCCTCTCCCACCCCTTCCTCACCTTCCCCTAATCCTCAGCCCCTCCCGCTCTTCCTTTGGGTGGTCCCCTCCTCTCACTCAATTTAGGCGTCCCACCGTCCCCTTTTGCCCCTCCAACCCCCTGTCCCACCGTCTCCTGCCCCCCGCGCGCCCGAGAGCTCCGCGCCTGCAGCCAGGGGGCTTCCATCACTACCAGTGCCACCAGTACGGCCCCAGCTGCCGCCACACGCCCCATGGCCAGCGCCGGGCAGGTGCCGCTAGTGCCAAAGCGGCCGCGCTGCACTGGGAGCAACAGTCCGGACCAGTGCGGGGTCAGCAGCACCGCGAGCACTGATTGGCTGAGGGCACTTTTGGCACTCACTGGGAAACTTGTCTAAAACATGAAGATGATTGTTTAACATCCCCACAGTCTCACGTATTTCTTTCCCACTCCAAGCTACTTTCTCCATGTCCCCAAGCCTGAGCTTTCAGCAGCCCAAACCTCCTGTTCCTTGCCTGGCAGTTCCTGGGATGGGACATCAGGAATGCGTTTCCTTGAGTGTCTTTGGCACTGCAGAGATGCATTTGATGTAGAATCCTTTCAAATAACACAGGCAGGCCACACAGATCCCTGAAAATGGCCTGTAAAGCTGTGTCTGTATTTGGAGAAGCAAAATGGGCTATTTGTGATGGAGGTTCCTACTGACAAAGTCAGCCCATGAAATTGGCTCTCAGGGCAAGATCATTTGGGTGTTGCAATGGCTGTGGCTGCATCAGGGTTTGCTTGTTTTGGCTGGCATAGAAAAATGAGCTGTGAGCAGCATCTCTGCCAGGGAGGAAAGTGCCCCTGGAGCAGGGGCTGAGAACCCGGGCTCGCTGTGAGCACTCGTGGGTGTGAAGGAAGCTGGCAGAGCGCTGTGTTTGCTTCTCCTGCAGGCTCGCGCTCTGATCCGGCAGAACGGGACCCCGCAGCTGCAGGAGCCCCGGCGCCTGTCGGCTCTGCTGCGGGACTTCCTCGAGTGCAGCCTGGAGCCGCATGAGGAGCGGCGCTGCTCGGCCCAGGAGCTGCTGCAGGTGAGTGCAAAGCGGTTGCAGGGGAAACAGCAGCGCCAGGGAGGGGTTTTCTGGTGGGGCCCCCTCCCATCATCTCCAGTCTCGCTGCTTCTCACGCACAAAGCAAGCAGAATCCTCGCCTGCTTTGGCCTGGCAGGGTCCTTTCGGGGCCATCTGCACCAGGTGCCCTCAGCGAGCAGGGACATCTTCAAGCAGATCAGGTGGCTCAGAGCCCTGCCTGAGCTGAGCTTGGATGTTTCCAGGGAGGAGGCACCTCCCACCTCTCTGGGCACCCTCTCTCAGTGTTTCCCCACTCCCCTGGTGAAAAAATTCTTCCTCAGATCTGATCTGAGCCTGCTTCCCTCTCTTAAGTTTCCAACCATTCCCCTTTGTCCTGTTGCAACAGAGCCTGTGAGGAACTCGACTCTGGGAAGGAACGATTCATTTCTTTCTTTTTTATCCTTTGGGCAGCACCCATTTTTATCATCAGCCGAGCCTCTCTCCAGCCTGACCCCTCTGATCGCTGCAGCCAAGCAACTGAGGGAGCAGTGGAGGAGATGAAAAACTTGAGGAGAACGTTTTGTTACAGGAGTCAGGACACGCTGTTAGTTATGGTAGTGAAGATAACTAGTTAGTTATGGTAGTTAGCACTGCTAGTTGGTTATGGGCAAACACAGGACACCGTGTTTGTTCTGGTCGCTTTTTGAATAAAAACTCTGTTAAAGCTCAACTCCCTTGAGTGTCCCTTCCCTCTCCCCCTGTGACTCCCCTGCCTGGAGCAATGCGAGGGGAAGTGTAGGCCCTTCCTTGCCCAGAGCTGAGCCCCAGCAGAGCCATGGCACAGCCCAGAGCAGCCTCAGCATCTGGAGAGTCAGCCTGGAAGGAGGCGCCCGGAGCCTTCTTGGCTGACCCGACTCTTGGTTACAAACCGGGTGTGCTGGAAAATGGCACCAGTTCTGCAGGAGGGCACAAGGGGGCCAAGCAAGGCCCAAGCGCTCCATGCAAGGGAAAAACCTGCCCAGTGCTGGAGGAAAACCTCACCTTTATCCCCTCCCACAGCGGCCAAAAATTGAATCCTAAACCAAGTCAAAGAGGGGCAGGGGAGGAGCCCCAGCCCTTCCACCCCTGCAAACCAAAGCGTCCCTTGCCCGGTTCTGAGAACCCGGCGCTGGTGGCTCCGTGGGTGTTGGTTTCTGTCGGGCTCACTGCCACCAGCCCAGGCCCAGCCCAGGACAGGGTGGGTGCTGGAGGCTGCGAGTGGGGAGATTCCAGCCCGGACACGCATTTGCTGGCATCTGCAAGGGCCTAAAGGGTAGGGGTTCTGCAAGTGCCAGGGGAGAGGAATGAGATGAATGTGACTTTACAAACAAACCATGGGAATCTGCTTTAGACAGGGTGTTGAAGGTTGGATTTAGTTCTTTTCCTCAGAAATTTTTCTCCCATGGGTTGCTAAGACACAAATGACTGGGTACTAAAGAGAAACAAAGCACAAGGCTGTAGCCTTTCTCCTTGGCAGGGTGGGGCAAAATTGCCCCTCATGGAAGCAGAGCCTGGCAACTCGAGATTTGGAGAGACTGAAAAGCAAGGGCAGGGAGGAGGTCACGCTCTCTTGCTCGGGACCCTCAGAGCTGGACGGTCGGAGCTGCTGTCTGCTGAACCCACGGCCCCTGAGAAGCCAGCGCGGAGCTGCCGGTCTGTCTGCTGTGAGTCTCTGCCCTCTGCCCCATCCGGAGCCGACCTGCCTGCCACCAGCCCGCTTTTCTCCGCTACAGTGTAGCGGGGTTTTTTCCCTGCACGTGGAGACCCCTTACCGTCCCAGCTCCCTGTGTCCGGGGTTCCTGCTGCGGCACCGACACCAGCTGCCCCCTCCCGAGGGTCTGTGGAGCAAGGGCTCTCCTCCATCCCTCTGTGCCTCGGGCAGCCGCCATTTGCCGTGTGCTACCTGAGCTCACGCCGGAGCGCCCCCTGCAGCCGCCGGGGAATCATCACACCCAGAGCGCCCCTGCAGGCTGTGACTGGAACTGCACCGAAGGGAAAGGTGCCTGAAGCCGAGCAGGCTGCCACTGAGTTTCTGGTTCTGTTTGTTGGTTAACGTTATAGTTATTGTTATTTGTTGTCCTTCTTTTAGATATTAGTAAAGAACTGTTATTCCTATTCCCATATCTTTGCCTGAGAGCCTCTTGATTTCAAATTCATAATAATTCGGAGGGAGAGGGGTAACAGTTTCCCATTCCAAGGGAGGCTCCTGCCTTCCTTAACAGACACCTGTCCTTCAAACCAGGACACAGGGTCAGCGACTTGTGGATAGGAAGTAACAAAAGAAAACATCACTTCTAGAAAATGGTACTAATTGACATGGTCTGCTGCTCAGCCAAGGCCGTGTTAAATTCCTGAACTTAGAGAAAAAGAATATCGACTTAACGGAATTAAGAGTATTGGTTGGTTTTACTAATAAAAAAAAAAACTCGGGAGTATGAGCACATTGCAGGGGGACATATAGCAGGCTGATCGGGGAGTCAGAACCTTCCAAGAACAGTCCCAGGGACAGGGCAGCCAGCAGGGTCACTGGGGATCATCCAACACAGATCCTCCCATGGCGGATGGAGCCGGAGCAGCACACAAAGCTCTTCCTACACTCAGGGCACTCACAGGGATTCCCTTAGTGGTGCCTCCGTTGGTGTTGGGTCAAGGCTGAGCTCTGGGAGAATCTCTTCCCACACTGGGGACACTCGTAGGGCCTCTCCCCGGTGTGGATGCGCCGGTGCTGGACGAGGGTGGAGTTGCGTTTGAAGCCCTTCCCGCAGTCGGGGCAGCGGAAGGGCCTCTCCTCTCTGTGAATCCGCTGATGCATGAGGAGATCAGAGCTGGTCTGAAACCTCTTCCGACACTCGGGACACTCATAGGGCCTCTCCCCGCTGTGGATGAGTTGATGTCTCCTCAGGTCAGAGCTGCGCTGGAAGCTCTTCCCACATTCCCCACACTCATGTGGCCATTCCCCAGTGTGGGTCCTCTGGTGCCGGATCAGGTTGGATCTCCATCTGAAGCTCTTCCCACATTCCAAGCACTCATAGGGCTTTTCCCCAGTGTGGATCCTCATGTGCTTGATCAGGTCAGAGCTGATTCTGAAGCTCTGCCCACATTCCCCACACTCGTAGGGCCGTTCTCCAGTGTGGATCATCTGGTGCTGGATCAGGCCAGACCTGTAGTTGAAGGCCTTCCCACATTCCAGACACTTGTGGGCCTTCTCCCCACCTCCCTTCTCCCCCAGCTCTGAGCTCTGCCTGCATCTCTGGCCGCCTTCCTGGCACAGGGAGGGTCTTTCCTCCTCGCAGCTCCCTGGTCTGGGTTTGCAGCCCCTCCTCGTGCGGCATCTCCGGGGCTTTTCCTCCTCCCCATTGGGTTTCTGTGCCCTGGAGCTGCACAAAAAGGCCTCTTCTGCAAGGTTCTTCCTCTTCCTCAAAGCCTCCTCCTTCATCCAGCCAAGGCTTGCGACTGAGAAATCCTACTTTGGGGGGAAAACAAAAGGTGAGCTTGTTGGGCTGGGGGCTCCTCCTGCCCAACTCCATCTCCAGAAGTCACCAGGAATCTTGTGTCCAATAAAACCTCCAAGAAATTAAGGTCCAGCAAAATAAACCTGTAATATATAAAGACACAGTGCCAAAAGACCCAAAAGTTCGACACGCAGGCAAAGACTCCTCCAAAATACTAAGATTCACCCTCCTGCAGAAACCAAATCATCAACATTTAGCTCAATAAACCTCAGAAAGAGCAAGATTCATCTCTCCCCCCACACGGCCCCCAAAAAATAAAGATTTAGCCCAATAGATCCACATTCAAAGCAAAAGCTCCAAGATTCAGTGAAAAAAAAATCAAACTCCCCAGAGTTCCCCCTCTCTGTTTTCTCTGCTTTGGGCTCCTGGATGTTCCTCCTCTCTGAGTTTCTGAGGGGCCCGCGTGTTTTGGGGTCCCTCCTACCTGGGGTTCCTGCCTTCTCTGGGCCAACGGGGGAGTCCCGGGGATCCCAGGGGTCCCCCCTTTACGGGCTCCCCACTTTGGTATCCAAGGGGTCCCTGGTTCCCCTGCTCTGCATCCTCCTCCTCCCTTCAGCCTGCCGGGGCTCCCCCAGCTCCGGGATCGCCCCTTCCCGCTCTTCCCAATCCCTGGCTCTCGGGCTTCCCCCAGTCCCGGCTCTCCCGGGGGTTCCCCAAAACCGGTGTCCCCCTCAGACCCCGCTGGCACCGAGCGATCGCCACGTGGATCCCGAGCCTGACCCAGGGAGACCAACCCTCATGCGGGGGGAGACCCCGCATCCCCCGCCCACGGCCGGGGCTCTGCCGGGACCCGCCAGCGGGAACCCCCAGAAAACCCTCCCAGGGACCGCCCAAGATATTTGGGGCGCGCTCCCGCTCCCCGGTCACCTGCGGAATGCGGGCTTGGGGCGATGCTCCCGGGGCCGGGGTGCTGCAGTTACAGCGAGCGATGGACGCACGCGGGGCCTCCTCTTCCTCCTCCTCTTCCTGCTCCCGCCCCTCCTCTATCCCTCCTCTTCCTCCCGCTCCTTCTCGACTTCCTCCTTCTCCTGCTTCCGTCCGTTCTCCCCCTCCTCCTCCATCCCTGCTCCTCCATCCCTGCTCCTCCTCTCCCCAGGCCTAGGTTCCCCCTCCCCCGCAAACGCATCGCGTCCCGCGGGAGGAGCAGGGATGGAGCTGGAGCCACTCGGGCCGGGGCAGCGCTGGACTCTTGGCTGCTCCCATCCACTGTGGCGGAATGGGGAAGGGGGAAAGAGGGAAAATTATTGTGTGGGAAAAAAAATGTGGGGGTTGTAGTCACTCTGGCTGGGGACTTGGAGCCCTTTGGTCTCACCTCAGGAGCCTGCAGATCTTGGAGGAGGGAATGCAGAGATGGATGGGGGATCCCAAAGGATTTTGAGGGCAGGCTGAGGGGTTGTGGGAGCCACTTCCTGAGGGGGAGTCCGGCTGGAGACCCCTGGGCTGGACTCCTACTCTGGGAATTCCAGCTCCGATTTCCTGCTCTCTTCCTGCCTTTTTTGCTGCCTCTCATTATTTTTCCATCGTCCCCATTACACCCCTCAGACGCCCAGCTTCACCCGAGTCCCGCTGGCCCCCAGACAGGTGAGCTCCCAGCACCACCACTACCACCAGTATGGCCCCAGCTCCCCCCACACGCCCCATCCCCAGCGCCGGGCAGGTGCCGCCAGCCCCAAAGCAGCCGCGCTGTGCCCTGGGGGGGTCCCCGCGGCTCCGCCCTGCGCGGCACTGGGAGCACCAGTCCGGACCAGTTCAAAGCGTGGGCGGCCGGCATCAGAACCCACCAAAGTGGGTCCACCACGAGCCTTTTAGAACCCCTCAATTTGGTGGAAAGTAGCAGGATCCTCCCAAAAAAGGGGCCACCTCCGTGCCCTAAAATGACCGGGAAATCCCCCAAAGACGTTTATAACCCCCAAAATTGGGGAAAGCTTCAGGATCTTCCCTAATGCGGACTCTCCACGTCCTTCCCTGTAGGGCTCCAATCCAGTGTCAGAGCAAGGTGTGTGTCCCCTCTCCCAATAACTCATCCCTCAGGACTGGAGGGTGCCCCAAAACCTCCTCAGTAACGGGATTCCCCCAAGCTCTCCATCCCAACACGTGGCTGTCTCATTGCAGACCCATCCCAGCCATCCGACCTGTCCCAAACACAGCCCCGTTCTTAGAGGGGCAGAGCTGCTGCTGGGTGCATTGGTGGCTGCAGGGGATCCTTTATCCCCCTCGTGCAGCTACAAGTTCCCGAGGGCAAAGTCCTGGTTTCTGGGGCTGTCCCCCCTCCTCAAATGTGTCGGGTTTAATACCCAAGTGCGGCAGCCCCGTGCCCTGTGGCAGCAGCCGGTGCCGGGACACAGCCCCGGGAGCTGCGCTACTGCCCGGCGGTGCCCGGGAGGGACTGGGGGGAGGGGAGTCCCTAAGGATCGCCCCTCGGACCTCCCTGGGCACGAAAAGGTATTTCAGTGCCTGGGATCGATTTTCTGGGGTTTTTGGTCTCCGCGGCAGCGGGAGCCGGCCCGTGGGGGCGGCCGGGGTTGAAAAGTGCACGGCGGCCCCAGCGCGGTGCCTGAGGACTGAGCGGAGCTGGCTGGGAACAACCCCCGGAACCGCCCCGGTGCCTCCGGGCTGAGCGGAGTTGGCTGCGAACACCCCGCTCCTCTCCGCCGCTCGAAGCCGCTTCCCCGGCTCCGGCTGCCACCGCCGCTCGGCCCCGGCGCGGTCCCGCGGGGTCGCCGCTCGTGGCGCAGCCGGAGGGGCTCGATCCGGGCCGCTCCCCGCCCGTCCCTCGCTGCGGCTCCTCCAGTGACACTGGGCTCCAGGAACCTGTCGGTTCAGTTTTTTATTCTCTTTTACTCTATTCACTGTATTTTATTTTATTCACCTCCCGCTCGTCCCTCCGTGAATCTCCTCCAGATGCGGGCAGGGGAGACGTCCTTGGTGCGGCTCTTTCATTGCATTTTATTCTCTTCTCTGTATTTTCTGTCGTTCCCACTTCGCCGGTCCCGCGCAGCGGCTCCTTCAGGGACCCTTCAAGGGCGGCACAAATCCCTCGGGGCGGCTCCAACAGGGCCCCGCCCGCCGCCGCTCCCCGAGGCCTCCCCGCGGCTGCTGCCGGCGATCGGACACCGCAGGCGGCCCCGGCCCCTTCTTGTTCTTCTTGCTGCGGACGGGATTCAGCCCCCGCCGCCGCCCGGCTCCTTCTGCCGCTCCTGCCCGGCACGAAGCGGCCGCGCCGCTGCCGGGGCCGGAGCGCGGCTGCCCCGCCACTGCCCCGCGCCTCAGGGCCGGGCCGAGGAGTGACCGCATGGCTGGGGAGGGACCCCCGCTGGACAGGGCAAGGACTGACCCCATGCGGGGAGAGGCCCTACGAGTGTCCCCAGTGTGGGAAGAGATTCTACTGCAGCTCTCACTTGACCCGACACCAACGGAGGGACCAGTAAGGGAAGCCCTGTGAGTGCCCCGAGTGCGGGAAGAGCTTCATGCGCTGCTCCAGCTCCATCCCCCATGGGAGGATCCGCGTTGGATGATTCCCAGTGACCCATCTTGGACAGAGCCCTGGTTACCCCCATTCTGGGTGATCCCTGCTGTGTGTGGGGAAGGTGTTGGAGAGATTTCTTTCCCTTGTCCTTGTGCTGCTGTGATTTGCTTGGGAATAAATTCCCTGCCTGTGCCCAGGCTGGGTCTGTGTTGCCCCTGACGGTGCCTGGGATGGGATCTCAGTAGGGCCCAGTCATTCCCAGTCACACCCAGTGTGATCCCATTATGGGCTCAGACTCTCCCTGTATGGTCCAAGTCACTTCCAGTTTGAAGCTGGTCACTCCAGTCCCTCTCTGTAGGATGCCATTTGCTCCCCACATGGTCCCAGTTGCTCCCAGTTACCCAGGATGGTTCCACTCACTCCCAGTATGATTCCAGTAGGACCCCAGTCATTCTCAGATACTGACAGAATTATTCCAGTACCTTCCTGTATGATCCCTGTCAATTCCTGTCTCTCCCAGTATATCCCAGTCACCTGCAACAAGCTCCCAATCACTCCCAGCATGTTCCCAGTCACTCCTGGTCTCTTGCAGTAGATCCCTGTTGCCCTCAGTGCAGTACTCCCAGTTGCTCCCAGAAGACTCCAGCATGATCCCAGTTGGTCCCAGCCACTCCCAGGTACCCCCAGGGTGGTCCCAGTTGGTCCCAGTATGATTGCAGACTCTCCCAGTATATCCCAGTTGCCCTCAGCATGCTTGTAGTCATTCCCAGTTATATCCACTTGCCGCAGTGAGGTCCCAGTTCCTCCAGCACAATCCAAATAACTCCCAGTTTCTTCCAGCATGATCCCAGTTGCCCCAGTTCTGCTCCCAGTAGCCCTCAATGTGGTCCCAGTTCCTCCCAATATAACCAGTTTCTCTAGTTGTGCTCCCAGTCCCACCTGCCTTGTCCCAGTATCTTCCAGTTGCTCCCAGTGTATCCCCAGTGTGCTCCCAGCATGGTCCCAGTGGCTCCCAGTCACTCCCAGTATGGTTCCAATCACTCCCAATGTGATCCTGGTCACTTACAGTCACTGCCAGTATGATTCCAGTATGGTCCCAGTCACTTCCACTGTGTTCCCAGTCACTCCCAGTCACTTGCAGTAGGATCTCAGTTACCCCCAAGATGGTCACAGTTACTCCCAGTCACACCCAGGATGATTCATTTCACTCTGGACTATGGTCCCAGTCAATTCCAGTATGAACCCAGTCCCTCCCAGTCAGTCCCTCCCTGGTGACATTTGCCCACATTGAGATCCCAGTTGCTCCCAGTAGGATCCCAGTATGAGTCCAAGCACCCTCAATATAATCCCAGTAACTGCCAGACACTCCCAGTTTGAATCCAGTTTGGTCTCTGTCATGCCCAGTATGATCCCAGTCACTGTAGATATTCCCAGTATTATTCCAGTCACTCCAGGTATGACCCTGTCAGTCCCAGTATGATCCCATTTGCCCCCACATTGTCCCAGTTGCTCCCATTCACTCCAACTGCAGTTTCGGTGCCCTCCAGTAAGATCCTAATCCCTCACATTCCATCCCAGTACATCCCAGTTGCCTTCAGCATGCTTCCAGTTGCTCCCAGCAGCCCTCAGTGTGGTCCCAATGACTGCCAGTATGAACTATGTTACCTCAGTTCAGGTCCCAGTGGGTTCTTGTCCCAGTCCAGGTGTATCCCAGTGTCCCAGTCCAACCCAGTCCATCCCAGCCTGTCCCACTCTGTCCCAGTCTCTTCCCAGCAGCTGCTGCTCTTTCCTGGATCCTGCTCCCCCACCCTCTGGAGCTGCCGCCGGACGCCCCCCAGATGCTGACAGGGGTCGGGGGCTTTGTGTTGGACTTTGTCTGCCTGGGCTGGGGCTCAGCCTCCCCCTGCAGGAGAAGGTGAAGGGGGGGTCCCCAGGGGTTGTGTCCCCCCCAGAGTGTGTGTGCTCCCCATGGGGACCCCCATCCTGGGGTCACCACCTTTTCTCTTCTGCAGGGCTCCTGGCCCAGCTCCTGCTCTTGCCTGGGAGGGGGCTTTGGAAAGCCCCACTGGAACGCAGTTTAATTCCCATTTCTGGGCACTGGGATCCTCCTGCTCCCCCTTATCCCTCACCAATACCCCCCTGCACTCCCTTTCCTGGGTATCCTCCTCTCCCAGCCCCTGGATCCCCTGTTTCCATGAACCCCGGGGACCCCCAGACCCCCATTCCCGGCCATCGTGGGGCACCTCAGCTCCAGGCTTTCCTTTCCTGGGAACCCTGATCTGGGCACGGGGCTCTGCAGCCCCTCTGGGATTTATGATCACCCAAAGGAAAGGGAGAGAAGAAAGAGAAAGAAGGAGACTGGGAATCAGGGATTGGGGTCACAGCACCCAGTCCTGCTCTGCCAGGGGTGGGGATTCACAGCCGCAGGAAAAATTGGATCCGCTGCTCCCGGTGCTGCCCCTGGCTTTGGGCTGAACCCAGCGGGTTCCAGGCAGAGTTTGAGCGCAGGGCCCGGGAGTTCAGCACAGCCCGGCCCTGGAGGGTCCCGGAGGGGTCCCAAAGGGATCCAGAGGGGTGCCAGGAGGGAATCCAGGTGAATTCCCTGCAATTCCCCCTTTTCCCCTCCCCCCCGCGCTCCCTCGGGCACTTTGGCGTCTCCCAAGCTGCGGCACAGCTGCGATCGGTGACGGCTGCGATGGCTCCAGCGCTGGGGCTGGGGCTGCTCTTGGGGCTCCTGGGGGACCCGGGGTGGGGCGGCGAAAGGTGAGTGGGACCCCCCGAAACAGGGACTCCCAGAACCGCACTTCCCGGGCACCGGGACCCCCCTGAACTTCCATTTCCCGGCACGGGAGTTCCCCGATCCCCGATTTCTAGCCCTGTGACCTCCCTCCCTGCACTTCTCCAACACTCAGACCCCCCTGATTCCCCTTCTCTGGCACCGGGACTCCCCTGAACCCCATTTCCTAAGCACAGAGACAGCCTTGAACAGCTATTTTTAGGTAATTTGACCCCCTTGAACCCCGACATCTGGAAAGGAAACTCCCCTGAGCCCGCATTCTCCAGTAAGGGAACCTCCGTAAATCCCCATTTTTGGGCATCGGGGACTCCCCTGTACTCCCTTCTCCAGCACCGGGACCCCCCTGCACCCCCTTATCCGGGACTGGGATCCCCCCCGCACCCCCGTCAGTTCTCTGGGAACCTCCTGCACCCCCATTCCCGGCCATCCTGCCTTTCCTAGACCCCAGACCCGCCCTTCTCCTGGAGTTTGGAGCCCCCAGATCTCCCAATGTTCCGAGCCTCCCTAGGTCTCCATTCCCGGCATTTCCTGAGAGGGGTCTCTAGGGGGCCCGGGAGGGTCCCAGGGAGTCCCAAGTTGTTGTCACGGTGTCCCAGGAGGGTCGCGGCGGGGATCCAGTGGGATCCAGACGAATTCCCTGGGATTCCCCTTTAGTCCCTGTTGAAGGTTGGATCTAGTTCTTTTCCTCAGGAATTTTTCTCCCATGGGTTGCTAAGACACAAATGACTGGGTACTTAAGAGAAACAAAGCTCAAGGCTGTAGCCCTTCTCCTTGGCAGGGTGGGGCAAAATTGCCCCTCATGGAAGCAGAGCCTGGCAACTCGAGATTTGGAGAGACTGAAAAGCAAGGGCAGGGGGGAGGTCACGCCTCTTGCTCGGGACCCTCGGAGCTGGACGGTCGGAGCTGCTGTCTGCTGAACCCACGGCCCCCTGAGAAGCCAGCGCGGAGCTGCCGGTCTGTCTGCTGTGAGTCTCTGCCCTCTGCCCCATCGGGAGCCGACCTGCCTGCCACCAGCCCGCTCTGAGTTTTTCTCCGCTACATCGTAGCGGGGTTTTTCCCTGCACGTGGAGACCCCTTACCGTCCCAGCTCCCTGTGTCCGGGGTTCCTGCTGCGGCACCGACACCAGCTGCCCCCTCCCGAGGGTCTGTGGAGCAAGGGCTCTCCTCCATCCCTCCGTGCTTCGGGCAGTCACCATTTGCCGTGTGCTACCTGAGCTCACGCCAGAGCGCCCCTGCAGCCACCGGGGAATCACCGCACCCAGAGCGCCCCTGCAGGCTATGACTGGAACTGCACCAAAGAAAAAAGGTGCCTGAAGCCGAGCAGGCTGCCACTGAGTTCCTGGTTCTGTTTGTTGGTCAACGCTATAGTTGTTGTTATTTGTTATTCTTGTTTTAGATAGTAGTAAAGAACTGTTATTCCTATTTCCATATCTTTGCCTGAGAGCCTCTTAATTTCAAATTTATAATAATTCGGAGGGAGAGGGGTTACAGTTTCCCATTCCAAGGGAGGCTCCTGCCTTCCTTAACAGACACCTGTCCTTCAAACCAGGACAGATTTTGGCGCCCAACGGTGGGGCACGAGGGCATCGAGGGGAAGAAGGATAACAGTTCTTGAGTAACGCAGTTTTTGTGTGCTGGATATAGGAACCTCATTAGGTTGCACCATGTGGTCTAGCTTATTCCGGTTCGTATGGCAAGTGGTCACAGCTGTTTCTCTCCCATTTGCAGCCCCATATCTAAACATGGGCCCTATAACTAAGGCTACAGTGGCTGTTATACAGTTTGTGTCATGGGTCAATAAGGTGAGGAATTCATGGATTTTCAACTTCCTCTGGAAGGCAGGCATGTGGATTCACAGCTACCACACATTAATGACATGTTTTCAGGGTTACTTTAATAATGGTACCTACTGCGAGGAAGTGACACCAAAAGAAATGTTCTCACAACCCTTCACCCAGCTCTTTGGGCCTATCCCACCAATCTTTGAGGGGTTCGAATCTTCTCTAAATGCTAATGATACCATACAGTGGCTGGTGTTGCTGATAGGCCTGCTCTATTTAGCATTCAGGGATAAGGGGGTCTGACTTGGATAGCCACTCTGACATCTACCCCAGACAATAGGGATGAGGCCCCAGAACCTGACATGGCCCCAAAGACTAAGGATGCTGCCACAGAAACTGACCTGGCCCCGGAAACTAGGGATACTGACACAGAACCTGACACGGCCCCAGAGACTAGGGATGCTGCCACAGAACCTGACACGGCCCCAGAAACTAGGGATGTAGCCACAGGACCTGACATGGCCCCAGAAACTAGGGACACCATCCCAGAACCTGACATTGCCCCAGACACTAGAGATGTTGCTACAGAGTCTGACCCGGTCCCACAACCCACCTCAGAAACAACCCACCCGGATTGGGTGGGAGTCCTGGTGAAAGAGATACGCGAGATGAGCCAAGTGCTGAAGGAATACACTTGCCCAGCTGGTGGGAAACCCTTCCCGTACCCCAAAGAGGGAGAGTCTAATGAGGCAGCAGAGGAACCCAGGGATGCTATCACCGCTCAGACTCCAGTCAGATCAGAGGGGCAGCCACAGCCAGTAGCAGTTGCCCCTGTGGAAAAGAGGAAGACTAAGGTCAAACCAGAGCAGCCAGTGAGTAATGATGGGGAAGCAGGGCCCTCTCAACCAGTAGGGAGGCCAAGGATTGAAATCACTACTGAGTCCCTGGGGTATGACAGTCTCCGTAATCTACGAAAAGACATTGTGCGACGGGGTCGTGAGCCTTTCACAACCTGGTTACTTCGGGTCTGGGACCTTATGGGTATGGGCGTGCAGCTGAATAGTATTGAGGCAAGGCAGCTGGGACTCTTGTCCCAGGACTCAGGGGTTGATCAGGTATTTGGAAGAGATGACGGGCCTCTGTCTCTCTGGGAACGGCTTTTAATAAGTGTAAGAGAGAGGTTTGTCAACAGGGAGAGAATGCAGGAATATCATCATAGAAGACCATGGAAGACCCTTGAGGAGGGAATCCAACAGCTGAGGGAGGTGGCAATATTGGAGGTACTCTTTGGGAGGGATGGACAACATGATAACGACCCCGACAAGGTCAAGTGTACAGGGCAAATGTTGTGGAATCTGGCAAAGCTAGGGCCCTCCCAATACACCATCTTCATTGCAACAATTAATGCTGATGACAACCGAGAGACAGTGGGCTCCATAGCCACCAAACTCAGGAATTATGATAGTATGATCAGTGGCCCAATGCAGGCTCAGGTCTCTGCTGTGGTCAAAGACCTCAGAGAGGAGATGATGAGGGAGGTGAGGGAGGAGATGAGGTTGATGAGTGCGGCACCAGTGCGAGTCACAAGCCCCAAAGTCAGAGCCCAGCGCCCCCCAGCCAGGGAGAGAGGGTACACCCCACGATCTGAGCTGTGGTTCTTCCTGTGTGATCACGGAGAAGACATGAGGAAGTGGGATAGGAAACCCACTGCTGCCCTGGCAGCACGGGTACAGCAACTCAAGGAGGGAAATACTAACCGAGGCGGGGGGTCTACTAAAGTGAAGGTAGCCTCAGCCTCCTGTGACCGAGATGCCAGATATTACAGAAGAGAGGACGATCTCTTAGATCCCCTTGAGGGGACCTCTACCATGTACGCCCAAGAAAGAAATGACAACCAGAGCTAGAGGGGCCCTGCTTCTAGCCAAGAAGAGGCATGGGAAAACCGGGTCTTTTAGACAGTGTGGATCCGATGGCCTGGCACATCAGAACCACAAAAATATGAAGCGTTAGTTGATACTGGTGCGCAGTGTACCTTAATTCCATCGAGACATGTGGGGGCAGAACCTGTTTCTATTGCCGGGGTGACAGGGGGATCACAGCAATTAACTTTGTTGGAAGCCGAGGTGAGCCTGACCGGGAAGGAGTGGCAGAAACACCCCATTGTGACTGGTCCAGAGGCCCCATGTATTCTGGGCATAGACTTCCTCCGGAATGGCTATTACAAAGACCCAAAGGGACTCAGGTGGGCTTTCGGAATAGCGGCTGTGGAGGCAGAGGGCATCAGGCAACTGAACACCTTGCCTGGACTATCGGAAAATCCAAATGCAGTGGGACTCCTGAGAGTAAAAGAGCAACAAGTGCCAATTGCCACCTCGACAGTGCACCGCCGGCAGTACCGGACGAATCGAGACGCCGTGATCCCCATCCACAAGATGATCCGCGACCTGGAAAGCCAAGGAGTGGTCAGTAAAGCCCACTCACCCTTCAACAGCCCCATCTGGCCTGTGCACAAGTCTGACGGGGAATGGAGATTGACTGTGGACTATCGTGGCTTGAATGAAGTGACTCCACCATTGAGTGCTGCTGTGCCAGACATGCTGGAGCTCCAGTACGAGCTGGAGTCCAAGGCAGCAAAATGGTATGCCACCATTGACATTGCCAATGCGTTCTTCTCCATCCCTCTGGCAGCGGAGTGCAGGCCTCAGTTCGTCTTCACCTGGAGGGGTGTGCAATATACCTAGAATCGGTTACCCCAGGGGTGGAGGCACAGCCCCACGATCTGCCATGGACTGATCCAGGCTGCACTAGAAAAGGGTGAAGCTCCAGAGCATCTCCAATACATCAATGACATCATTGTGTGGGGGAACACGGCAGCAGAAGTATTTGAGAAAAGAGAGAAGATCATCATGATCCTCCTAGAAGCCGGTTTTGCCATCAAGAAAAGCAAAGTCAAGGAACCTGCTCGAGAGATCCAGTTCTTGGGGGTAAAATGGCAAGATGGACGGCACCAGATTCCCACGGAGGTCATCAATAAGATCACTGCGATGTCTCCGCCAACTAACAAAAAGGAAACTCAAGCTTTCCTAGAGGCCATAGGTTTTTGGTAGATGCACATTCCAGAGTACAGCCAGATTGTGAGCCCTCTCTTCCTAGTCACCCGCAAGAAGAACGATTTTCACTGGGGCCCTAAACAGCAACAAGCGTTTGCCCAGATCAAGCAGGAGATCGCTCATGCAGTAGCGCTTGGCCCAGTAAAGACGGGACCAGAGGTGAAGAATGTGCTTTACTCTGCAGCCGGGAACAAGGGCTTGTCCTGGAGCCTTTGGCAGAAGGTGCCTGGAGAGACTCGAGGCCGACCGCTGGGATTCTGGAGCCAGAGTTACAGAAGGTCCGAAGCCAACTACACCCCCACAGAGAAGGAAATCTTGGCCGCCTATGAAGGAGTTCAAGCCGCCTCGGAAGTAATTGGCACTGAAGCACAACTCCTCCTGGCACCTCAACTACCAGTGCTGGGGTGGATGTTTAAAGGAAAGGCTCCCTCTACCCACCACGCCACCGATGCCACATGGAGTAAGTGGATCGCACTTATCACACAGCGTGCCCGCATTGGAAATCCGAACCGCCCTGGGATCCTAGAAATAATTACGAACTGGCCAGAAGGTGAGAGTTTTGGTCTCACTGATGAAGAGGAGCAAGAACAAGTGACCCGGGCTGAAGAGGCTCCACCATATAATCAACTGTTAGATGAAGAAAAGTGCTACGCCCTTTTCACTGATGGTTCCTGTCGCATCATAGGGATGAACCGGAAGTGGAAAGCAGCTGTGTGGAGCCCCACACGACAGGTTGCAGAAGTCACTGAAGGAGAAGGTGGGTCAAGCCAATTTGCTGAACTCAAAGCTGTTCAGCTGGCCCTGGACATTGCTGAGAGAGAGAAGTGGCCAAAACTATATCTCTACACCGATTCGTGGATGGTAGCCAATGCTCTATAAGGTTGGCTGAAAAAGTGGAAAAAGGCCAACTGGCAGCGTAGAAAAAAGCCAATCTGGGCAGCTGATGAATGGAAAGACATTGCCACTCGGGTAGAGAAGCTACCCGTGAAAGTCCGCCACGTAGACGCCCATATCCCTAAGAGCCGAGCTAACGAAGAACACCAGAACAACAAGCAGGTAGATCACGCCGCAAAGATAGAGGTAGCACAGATAGATTTAGACTGGCAACACAAAGGGGAGTTGTTCCTAGCCTGATGAGCCCATGATGCCTCAGGCCACCAGGGCAGAGATGCCACCTATAAGTGAGCACGAGACCGAGGGGTGAACCTAACCATAGACAGTATCTCCCAAGTGATCCATGATTGTGAGACATGCGCCGCGATCAAACAGGCCAAGCGGGTAAAGCCTCTATGGTATGGTAGACGGTGGTCCAAATACAAGTATAGAGAGGCTTGGCAGATTGATTACATCACACTGCCCCAAACCCGCCAAGGCAAGCGCTACGTTCTCACAATGGTAGAAGCCACCACAAGATGGCTAGAGACCTACCCTGTGCCTCATGCCACTGCCCGGAACACCATCCTAGGCCTCGAAAAACAGGTTCTTTGGAGACATGGTACCCCTGAGAGAATTGAATCCGACAATGAGACTCACTTCAAAAATAGCCTTATAAACACCTGGGCTAGGGAACATGGCATCGAGTGAGTATACCATATCCCTTATCATGCACCAGCAGCTAGAAAAGTTGAACGGTACAATGGCCTGCTCAAAACCACCTTGAAAGCACTGGGTGGGGGGACGTTCAAGAACTGAGAGACTAATTTGGCAAAGGCCACATAGTTAGTGAACACCCGAAGTTCCTCCAGCCGGGCCGGGCCTGCCCACTCTGACCCCTTGCGAACAACAAATGGAGATAAAGTTCCAGTAGTACACATGAGAGGTATGCTAAGAAAGACTGTTTGAGTAAACTCTGCCGCAAGTAAAGACAATCCCATCCAGGGGGTTGTCTTTGCTCAGGAACCAGGCTGCACCTGGTGGGTGATGCAAAGGGATAGAGAGACCTGATGCATACCTCAAGGAGATCTTGTTTTAGGGTGAACTACTTATGACACTGCGCTTCTATCTGTATCTGCATGTATGTATATCCCTCGAAAGTTTAAATTTGAAGTAAGGTGTTTGCATGGAAAAAAAATTCAGGGTGGAGAATGTTGAAGGTTGGATCTAGTTCTTTTCCTCAGGAATTTTTCTCCCATGGGTTGCTAAGACACAAATGACTGGGTACTTAAGAGAAACAAAGCACAAGGCTAGAGCCTTTCTCCTTGGCAGGGTGGGGCAAAATTGCCCCTCATGGAAGCAGCGCCTGGCAACGCGAGATTTGGAGAGACTGAAAAGCAAGGGCAGGGAGGAGGTCACGCTCTCTTGCTTGAAACCCTCAGAGCGAAACGGTCGAAGCTGCTGTCTGCTGAACCCACGGCCCCTGAGAAGCCAGTGCGGAGCTGCCGGTCTGTCTGCTGTGAGTCTCTGCCCTCTGCCCCATCGGGAGCCGACCTGCCTGCCACCAGCCCGCTCTGAGTTTTCTCCGCTACATCGTAGCGGGGTTTTTCCCTGCACGTGGAGACCCCTTACCGTCCCAACTCCCTGTGTCCAGGGATCCTACTGCGGCACCGACACCAGCTGCCCCTCCCGAAAGTCTGTAGAGCAAGGGCTCTCCTCCATCCCTCCGTGCTTTGGGCAGTCGCCATTTGCCGTGTGCTACCTGAGCTCACGCTGGAGCACCCCCTGCAGCCACCGAGGAATCATCACACCCAGAGCGCCCCTGCAGGCTATGACTGGAACTGCACCAAAGAAAAAAGGTGCCTGAAGCCGAGCAAGTTGCCACTGAGTTTCTGGTTCTGTTTGTTGGTCAACATTATAGTTGTTGTTATTTGTTATCCTTGTTTTAGATAGTAGTAAAGAACTGTTATTCCTATTTCCATATCTTTGCCTGAGAGCCTCTTAATTTCAAATTTATAATAATTCGGAGGGAGAGGGGTTACAGTTTCCCATTCCAAGGGAGGCTCCTGCCTTCCTTAACAGACACCTGTCCTTCAAACCAGGACAGAGGCAAATTCTCCAGAGCTGGCAGAGGCCTGTGAGCACAGAGTGACCCTGCCCGGGGAGGAGCAGCTGGAGCTTTCTGCACATCGGGAAGGGAATTCCCAGAGGACTCGAGCCTGAACACACACCAAGGTTCTGCAGTCTCCAGAGTTTGCTTTGGGTTTTAAGTTGTTGCAGCCCTTCCGTCTGTGAGGATGAGCTGAAAACACAGATCAAGTGCATCAGCTCTAATGTTCTCTTGCAAATAAACCCCAAACCAACCCTAAAAACCACATCCAAACCCAACAAGTTTTCTGAAGGAGTTTCTGAAAGAGATTTTGTGAGATTAACTCCCCCCTGACTCTTCTCACTGGGAAACTTGTCTAAAACATGAAGATGATTGTTTAACATCCCCACAGTCTCACGTATTTCTTTCCCAGTCCAGGCTACTTTCTCCATGGCCACAAGCCTGAGCTTTTAACAACCAAAACCTCCTGTTCCTTGCCTGGCAGTTCCTGGGATGGGACATCAGGAATGCGTTTCCTTGAGTGTCTTTGGCACTGCAGAGATGCATTTGATGTAGAATCCTTTGAAATAACACAGGCAGGCCACACTGACCCCTGAAAATGGCCTGTAGAGCTGTGTCTGTATTTGGAGAAGCAAAACGGGCTATTTCTGGTGGAGGTTCCTACTGACTAAGTCAGCCCATGAAATTGGCTCTCAGGGTAAGATCATTTGCGTGTTTCAATGGCTGTGGCTGCATCAGGGTTTGCTTGTTTTGGCTGGCATAGAAAAATGAGCTGTGAGCAGCATCTCTGCCAGGGAGGAAAGTGCCCCTGGAGCAGGGGCTGAGAACCCAGGCTTGCTGTGAGCACTCATGGGTGTGAAGGAAGCTGGCAGAGCACTGTGTTTGCTTCTCCTGCAGGCTCACGCTCTGATCCGGCAGAACGGGACCCCGCAGCTGCAGGAGCCCCGGCGCCTGTCGGCTCTGCTGCGGGACTTCCTCGAGTGCAGCCTGGAGCCGCACGAGGAGCGGCGCTGCTCGGCCCAGGAGCTGCTGCAGGTGAGTGCAAAGCGGCTGCAGGTGAGTGCAGCAGCGCCAGGGAGGGGTTTTCTGGTGGGGCCCCCTCCCATCATCTCCAGTCCCGCTGCTTCTCACGCGCAAAGCGAGCAGAATCCTCGCCTGCTTTGGCTTGGCAGGGTCCTTTCGGGGCCATCTGCACCAGGTGCCCTCAGCGAGCAGGGACATCTTCAAGCAGATCAGGTGGCTCAGAGCCCGGCCTGACCTGAGCTTGGATGTTTCCAGGGAGGAGGCACCTCCCACCTCTCTGGGCACCCTCTCTCAGTGTTTCCCCACTCCCCTGGTGAAAAAAGTTCTTCCTTAGATCTGATCTGAGCCTGCTTCCCTCTCTTGAGTTTCCAACCATTCCCCTTTGTCCTGTTGCAACAGAGCCTGTAAGGAACTCGACTCTAGGAAGGAATGATTCATTTCTTTCTTTTATATCCTTTGGGCAGCACCCATTTTTATCATCAGCCGAGCCTCTCTCCAGCCTGACCCCTCTGATTGCTGCAGCCAAGCAACTGAGGGAGCAGTGGAGGAGATGAAAAACTTGAGGAGAGCTGTTTGTTACAGTAGTCAGGACACACTGTTAGTTATGGTAGTTAGGATAACTAGTTAGTTATGGTAGTTAGCACTGCTAGTTGCTTATGGGAGTTAGAACACCCTGTTTTTTCTGGTCGCTTTTTGAATAAAAACTCTGTTAAAGCTCAACTCCCTTGAGTGTCCCTTCCCTCTCCCCCTGTGACTCCCCTGCCTGGAGCAATGCCAGGGGAGAGGGGGCCCTTCCTTGCCCAGAGCTGAGCCCCAGCAGAGCCCTGGCACAGCCCAGAGCAGCCTCAGCATCTGCAGAGTCAGCCTGGAAGGAGGCGCCCAGAGCCTTCTCGGCTTCACCCGACTCTTGGTTACAAACTGTGTGTGCTGGAAAATGCCACCGGTTCTGCAGGAGGGCACAGGGGGCTCGGGCAAGGCCCAAGCACTCCATGCAAGGGAAAAACCTGCCCAGTGCTGGAGGAAAACCTCACCTTTATCCCCTCCCACAGCGGTCCTGGAAATTGAATCCTAAACCAAGTCAAAGAGGGGCAGGGGAGGAGCCCTGGCCCTTCCACCCCTGCAAACCAAAGCGTCCCTTGCCTGGTTCTAAGCCCCCGGTGCTGGTGGCTCCGTGGGTGTTGGTTTCTGTCGGGCTTGCTGCCACCAGCCCAGGCCCAGCCCAGGACAGGGTGGGTGCTGGAGGCTGCAGGCGGGGAGATTCCTGCCTGGACATGCATTTGGTGGCAGCTTTGAGGGCCTAAAGGGAAGGGGCTCTGGCACTGCCGGGGGAGAGGAATGAGATGAATGTGACTTTACAAATAAACCATGGGAATCTGCTTTAGACATGGCCAGCAACTTGTGGGATAGGAAGAAACGAAAGATACCATCACTTCTAGAAAATGGTACTAGTTGACACAGACTGCTGCTCAGCCAAGACTGTGTTAAATTCCTGAACTTAGAGAAAAAGAAGAAGGACTTAACAAAATTAAGAATATTGGTTGGTTTTACTAATAAAAAAAACCTCGGGTGTATGTGCATATTGCAGGGGGACATGTAGCAGGCTGATCGGGGTGTCAGAACCTTCCAAGAACAGCCCCAGGGACAGGGCAGCCAGCGGGGTCGCTGGGGATCATCCAACACAGATCCTCCCATGGGGGATGGAGCTGGAGCAGCACACGAAGCTCTTCCCACACTCAGGGCACTCACAGGGCTTCCTTTAGTGGTGCCTCCGTTGGTGTTTGGTCAAGGCTGAGCTCTGGGAGAATCTCTTCCCACACTGGGGACACTCGTAGGGCCTCTCCCCGGTGTGGATGCGCTGGTGCACAACGAGGGTGGAGTTGAGTTTGAAGCCCTTCCCGCAGTCGGGGCAGCGGAAGGGCCTCTCCTCTGTGAATCCGCTGATGCACGAGGAGAGTGGAGCTGGTCTTAAACCTTTTCCCACACTCGGGACACTCGTAGGGCCTCTCCCTGATGTGGATGGGCTGATGTACCCTCAGGTCAGAGCGTCCCTGGAAGATCTTTCCACATTCCCCGCACTCATGGGGCCGTTCCCCGGTGTGGATCCTCTGGTGCTCGATCAGGCTGGAGCTGCAGCTGAAGCTCTTCCCACATTCCAAGCACTCGTAGGGCTTTTCCCCAGTGTGGATCCTCATGTGCTTGATCAGGTCAGAGCTGATTCTGAAGCTCTGCCCACATTCCCCACACTCGTAGGGCCGTTCTCCAGTGTGGATCATCTGGTGCCGGATCAGGTCAGACCTGTAGTTGAAGGCCTTCCCACATTCCAGGCATTTGTGGGGCTTCTCCCCACCTCCCTTCTCCCCCAGCTCTGAGCTCTGCCTGCATCTCTGGCCGCCTTCCTGGCACAGGGAGGGTCTTTCCTCCTCACATCTCCCTGGCCTGGGTTTGCAGCCCCTCCTCGTGCGGCATCTCCGGGGCTTTTCCTCCTCCCCACTGGGTTTCTGTGCCCTGGAGCCGCACAAAACAGCCTCTTCTGCAAGATTCTTCCTCTTCCTCAAAGCCTCCTCCTCCATCCAGCCAAGGCTTGGAATTGATAAATCCTGCTTTGGGGAGAAAACAAGGAGTGAGTGTGTTGAGTTGGGGGCTCCTCCTGCCCAACTCCATCTCCAGAAGTCACCAGGTATCTTGTGTCCAAAAAAACCTCCAACATATTAAGATCCAGCAGAAAAAAACCCTCAAATACCAAGACACAGCCCCAAGAGACCCAAAATTTTGACACTCAGGCAAAGACCCCTCCAAAATATCAATATTCGGTCTCCAACAAAAACCAAATCACCAACATCTAGCTCAAAAAACGTCAGAAACAACAAGATTCACCTCTCCCCCTGCTGCAGCCCCCCAAAAATAAAAATTCAGCCCAACAGATCCACATTCAAACAAAAAGCTCGAAGATTCAGTGAAAAAAATAAACAAACTCCCCAGAGTTCCCCTTCTCTCTTTCTCCATTTTGGGCTCCTGGTCCTTCCTCCTCTCTGGGCTTCTGGGGGGCCTGAGTGTTTTGGGGTCCCCCCTATCTGGGGTTCCTGCCTTCTCTGGGCCAACGGGGGAGTCCCGGGAATCCCAGGGGTCCCCCCTTTCCGGGCTCCCCACTTCACTGTCCAAGGGCTCCCGGGTTCCCCTGCTCTCCATCCTCCTCCTCCCTTCAGCCTGCCGGGGCTCCTCCAGCTCCGGGATCGCCCCTTCCCGCTCTTCCCAATCCCTGGCTCTCGGGCTTCCCCCAGTCCCGGCTCTCCCGGGGGTTCCCCAAAACCGGTGTCCCTCTCATGCCCCGCCGGCACCGGGCGATCGCCACGTGGATCCCGAGCCTGACTCAGGGAGACCAACCCTCATGCGGGGGGAGACCCCGCAACCCCCGCCCACGGCCGGGGCTCTGCCGGGACCCGCCAGCGGGAACCCCCAAAAAACCCTCCCAGGGACCGCCCAAGATATTTGGGGCGCGCTCCCCCTCCCCGGTCACCTGCGGAATGCGGGCTTGGGGCGATGCTCCCGGGGCGGGGGAGCTCCCGATACAGGGAACGGTGGATGCACGTGGGGCCTCCTCTTCCTCCTCCTCTTCCTGCTCCCGACCCTCCTCTATCCCTCCTCTTCCTCCCGCTTCCCTTCCACTCCTTCCTTCTCCTGCTTCCGCCCGTTCTCCCCCTCCTCCTTTGTCCCTCTTCATCCATCCCTGCTCCTCCTCTCCTCCATCTCTGCTCCTCCTACCCCCAGGCCCAGCGCCCACCCCTTGTCCCCCTCCCCCCGAAACCCCTCGGATCCCGCGGGAGGAGCAGGGATGGAGCTGGGGCCGCTCGGGCCGGGGCAGCGCTGGGCTCTTGGCTGCTCCCACCCGCGGTGGGGGAATCCGAGAAGGGAAAAAGAGGGAAAATTTTTGTGTGGAGAAAAAAGTGTGGGGGTTGTGGTCACTCTAGCTGGGGACTTGGAGCCCTTTGGTCTCACCTCAGGAGCCTGCAGATCTTGGAGGAAGGAATGCAGAGATGGATGGGGGATCCCAAAGGATTTTGAGGGCAGGCTGAGGGGTTGTGGAAGCCACTTGCTGAGGGGGAGTCCGGCTGGAGACCCCTGGGCTGGACTCCTACTCTGGGAATTCCAGCTCCGATTTCCTGCTCTCTTCCTGCCTTTTTTGCTGCCTCTCTCATTATTTTCCTATCGTCCCCATTACACCCCTCAGACGCCCAGGTTCACCCGAGTCCCGCTGGCCCCCAGACAGGTGAGCTCCCAGCACCACCAGTAGCACCAGTCCAGGCCCAGCTCCCCCCACACGCCCCATCCCCAGCGCCGGGCAGGTGCCGCCAGCCCCAAAGCAGCCGCGCTGTGCCCTGGGAGGGTCCCCACGGCCCCGCCCCGCGCGGCACTGGGAGCACCCGTTCGGACCAGTTCAAAGCGTGGGCGGCCGGCATCAGAACCCACCAAAGTGGGTCCACCACGAGCCTTTTCGAATCCCTCGAATTACTGATAAGTATGAGGATCCTCCTAAAAAAGGGGCCACCTCCGTGCCCTAAAATGACCGGGAAATCCCCCAAAGCCGTTTATAACCCCCCAAAACTAGGAAAACATCAGGATCTCCCCTAATATGGGCTCTCCTCATCCTTCCCTGTGGGGGCCCACTCCAATATCAGAGCCAGATGTGCCCCCTCCTCTCCCAATCACTCATCCCTCAGGATTGGAGGGTGCCCCAAAACCTCCTCAGTAACGGGATCGCCTCAAGCTCTTCATCCCAACACGTGGCTGTCTCATTGCAGACCCATCCCAGCCATCCGACCTGTCCCAAACACAGCCCCGTTCTTAGAGGGGCAGAGCCGCTGCTGGGTGCATTGGTGGCTGCAGGGGATCCTTTATGCCCCTCGTGCAGCTACAAGTTCCCGAGGGCAAAGTCCTGGTTTCTGGGGCTGTCCCCCCTCCCCAAATGTGTGGGGTTTAATACCCAAGTGCGGCAGCCCCGTGCCGTGAGGCAGCAGCCGGTGCCGGGACACAGCCCCGGAAGCTGCGCTACTGCCCGGCGGTGCCCGGGAGGGACTGGGGGGAGGGGAGTCCATAAGGATCGCCCCTCGGACCTGACTGGGAGCGAAAAGGTATTTCAGTGCCTGGGATCGATTTTCTGGGGTTTTTGGTCTCCGCGGCAGCGGGAGCCGGCCCGTGGGGGCGGCCGGGGTTGAAAAGTGCGCGGCGGCCCCGGCGCGGTGCGTGAGGGCTGAGCTGAGCTGGCTGCGAACACCCCGCTCGTCTCCGCCGCTCGAAGCCGCTTCCCCGGCTCCGGCTGCCGCCGCCGCTCGGCCCCGGCGCGGTCCCGCGGGGTCGCCGCTCGTGGCGCAGCCGGAGGGGCTCGATCCGGGCCGCTCCCCGCCCGTCCCTCGCTGCGGCTCCTCCAGTGACACTGGGCTCCAGGAACCTGTCGGTTCAGTTTTTTATTCTCTTTTAATCTATTCACTGTATTTTATTTTATTCACCTCCCGCTCGTCCCTCCGTGAATCTCCTCCAGATGCGGGCAGGGGAGACGTCCTTGGTGCGGCTCTTTCATTGCATTTTATTTTCTTCTCTTCTCTGTATTTTCTGTCGTTCCCACCTCGCCGGTCCCGCGCAGCGGCTCCTTCAGGGACCCTTCAGGGGCGGCACAAACCCCTCGGGGCCGCTCCAACAGGGCCCCGCCCGCCGCCGCTCCCCGAGGCCTCCCCGCGGCTGCTGCCGGCGATCGGACACCGCAGGCGGCCCCGGCCCCTTCTTGTTCTTCTTGCTGCGGACGGGATTCAGCCCCCGCCGCCGCCCGGCTTCCTTCTGCCGCTCCTGCCCGGCACGAAGCGGCCGTGCCGCTGACGGGGCCGGAGCGCGGCTGCCCCGCCACTGCCCCGCGCCTCAGGGCCGGGCCGAGGAGTGACCGCACGGCTGGGGAGGGACCCCCGCTGGACAGGGCAAGGACTGACCCCATGCGAGGGACCCCGCGCCGGAGCAGGGCAAGGATTCCCGTCCCTGGCGCCGAAGCAGCGGCACGAACCGACCGTAACTCCCATCCCCTCTCCCTGCAGCGCTGGGCAGAGGAGGGAGGGAACCGGGCATTGCGGGCAATTTTGACATTCATCCTTACAAAGCAGAGGCACAAGTGGAGCTCCGCTTTCAGCTTCAAACGAGGGAATACGAGAAGGGCGCTGGGACTTCCGTAATTTCAAAATATTCTTTGATACTCGACACTTTAATTTTGGCACTATGAAGCGCTTCAGCAGCAAAGTCTCTCCAGCCCAGTGGTTTCTGACTCAGATGCAGCTCAGAGTTTGGAGAAGAAACCCAAAGTCCCAGGAGAAAAAGCTCTGACATTATTTTCCTTTTTCATTTGTATTTTATACTATTTCATTTAACACTTTTTTTTTAATGTATCTTTATCCTTAATTATTTTGTAAAGTTTTTTTTTTTTTTCCTATTACCTCGTGATTATTCTCTTTTTGCTCCCCCGCAGCCTTTGTCCCCCTCCCGGAGGTTTGTGGGGAAAGAGGGAGGGATGGGGAAAGATATACTTACGGATTTATTTTACTTCTCCTTATCTTGCTCTGCGTTATTAAACAATAAATTCAATTCATATCTCCAATTTCGAGCCTGTTTTACCTGTGACGGTGATTGATGAGGGATCTCTCCTGGTCCTTAACTCATGAACCCTCGGTTACATTTCCTCTCCCCTGTGCGGCTGTGGAGGGCAGGGAGAGAGTGGCTTTGGTGGGTGCCTGGCATCGGGCCAGCGTCACCCCAGTGCAATGGGACCTGTCCTTGTGTGGCCCTGTGCTATGGTGCCAGAGTTGCTGCTGCTTTTGTCTTCCTTATGATTTTATCTTTTGCATTAAATGCTTGTGAAGTGGCCCCGGTCTCTCGTGTTCCCTCGGTGTCGGCAGGGCCGTCCCTTTCCCTGCTCCCCCTGCCACGTTCCATGCCGGCTGGCGGAGCCTTGGAGCTGCCGTGGGGGCCGTGGGGCTGCCCCGGGGGCTGCGCCCCGAGCCGGGCCCCCTTCCCAGTGCTCCCAGTCTGCCCATCCAGCCTGGAGCAGCCACCGAGGGCTTCAGCTGCGACGGCAGAGAGCCCCTGCTGTGGGGTCCCACCGCAATTTGGTTTGGCTTGTTCTTCCCAAGCTGGGAAAAAACGATTTTGGGAGTTTTCTGCCAGAAATCTCTCCCCTCTTCCTCTCAGCCCAAGGGGTTTGGTGCGGTTTTCCCTTTCTGGGGGAAATCCAAGCGCTGCACTGATGTTCCTATTAGGGGTAGGAGAAGTGAGGCTGCAGGGCTTCCCTCTGAGCCGGAGGCACAGAAGACGCAGGGCTGGGAAAGGCGCGGCGGGAGGTGCTGAGAAGTTTGTTTGTGTTTGGAGCTGAATCGCGGCTCGGGCCCGGGCCCGTTCCAGGGCTGTTCCTCATCTCCGGCTTTGGCCTCAGCCAGCCCGGGGGGCACAGAGAGAGCGGGGCGGGGCTGTGGCGTGTGCAGAGCGCGGGCCTGGCTGCCATTGTGTGATTGTGCCGATGTCACTCGTGCTTGTGGCGCTTGCATTGGGCAGAGCGGGGCCAAGGCCGGCCCCGGTGGCGGCCCCGGCGCAGCAGAGGCGGCATGGGCGGAGCGTCTGTGCGGGCCCGGCAGCGGCGGCAGCGGCCGGGGCCCGGGGAGGCGGCATCGGCGGAGCTCGGAGGCGGCGGCAGCGCAGGTGGGAGCCGCGCTCGCTTCTGCCGGGGCTCGGGGCTCGCTGCGGGCCCAGGGGGCGGCAGGGGGCTCTGGCGGCTTCCTTGTGCCGTGTCCGGCCCGTGTTGCCGCTGGGCTGAGGCCGCTGCGGGAGCGGCTGCCCGCGCTCTCCGTGCCGCTGCTGCCTGGGCAGGAGCCGCTGCCGGAGCAGCGCTGCCTCGTCCCGCTTGCTGTCGGTGGCACAGAGGTGGCTGCCGTGTCCCCGGGAGTGTGCGAGAGAATTCGCGTGGCCAGAGGTTTGTGTCCCGAAAGGAGAGCGAGGAGTCCTGTAAAAGGAACTTGATTCATGACCAAAGGGAGAGGCCGCGGGACATTTCCCATGGCGTCTCTAAAACGCAGTCTCCTTTTATATCGTAGTTTTCGCGGCCGCGTCTCTCTCTCCCTTTGTCCCCTGGCTGAGGTATTTGGAAGGTCCGGACTTCCCGATCCGCCTTCTGCGTGTCCCCCTTAATATGCATTCCCCCTTTTGTATAACATCCGATATTCATGGCTCTCTTAAGTGTTTGTTCTTCTCGAAGTTCAGGAATTGAGCAGGACCTTGGCTGAGCAGCAGTCTGTGTCATTTATTGACATTTGGTGAAATTGGTGGTTTCTCCTTTCACTTCATTATTCACAAGTCCCTGTTCCTATCTCCAGGAAGATTCACACCATCTGTTTGCAAAGACACTTTCATCTTACTCCTTTCAGTCCCTCCTCTTCCGATTTTCTCAGTAATTTTCTTTACGAAATTTTAATTACTATTGACTCAATCTCTTTTTCCTGGGTCTTCTTTGGTTTTGGGATTATTCTCAGTGACCCCATTCTGTGTCCTTTTGTAGCCATTTCTGGCTCAGGAGGCCTGGCTGCCACCTGCATCCCCTTGCTCATCTGCTCAATCAGCTGCACTCAGCCAGGTGTCCTGCATGGTAAAAAGATGAGAGTTGCTGTGGCACAAAAGAGGAGAAATATCATTCGTTTAACCCATGCTCTGCCTGGGAACCACAAAATCGTTTCCCATTCCCATCCTTTTCTGGTTTGGACCAGTAGATGAGCTACGTTCTTCTTTCCTTTGTTATCTGTTTTACCACTTTTGAGTTGTCCTCTTTTTGCCAACAGCAGTCATTAAATTTCCCCCAAACACCTCCTCCTTCTGCTTGGTGTCATTCCCATTCCTTAACAACAGTGTGTCTTCTGATTCTTCCCTTTTCCTGCTCATGCAGACCCTTCCATAAACACATTTTCTCCCTCAGGCCAGGGAATGTCTCCTCAATCTCTCCCATCCCGGGTCTGCAGCTCTGTCACTTGAATGCAGTCATGGGTTTCTTCCCAGCCCCCCTGTCCAGGGCCCTTCACACAGGAGGCTGGGTACAACCCTTCCCCTGTCCTCAATTCTAAATCCTCCTGTTCCATTGTACAAGTTTCATACTGTAATAACCCAGCACTGCTCATCCATTTAGATGCTCTTTTGGTTCTCCAAGCTTGAACTTGATGCCAGACTTGAACAACAGGAGATCCTTGTGCCTTCAGGTTTGGGCCTCGGTTTCCATTGAAGCCACCCTGGCTGCACAATTGTGCAGACAATGAGGCCACTCTCTGGCCACTGGGTTAAACATTTTAGCACAAGAATTCCTTTGGCATGGCCCTGTTTAACATCCACATGCAATTCAAATTCTCTTTCCCTGTCTGGGAGAGGCAGGGCAGGAGGCTCAGTTAATGTGCTTTTTAACCCTTGGCAGTTCTGCTTTCCTCCTGGTGTCCATGCATGCAGTTTCTTGCCTGGCAGGACAGGAGTGTTGTAGGGAGAGATGGCAGGCTCCAAAAGCCCTGCCTTTAGCAGGGACTCAATCCCAGGCTGTGACCCCTTCCTTGCCTGCCTTGGAACAGGGTATTGCTTTTAGACACCACTTGTGCTGGTTGCTTGAAAGTAATTTGGAGAGGCTCCATCTCTAATTTTCCCTATTTCCCTGGAGCTGCCCACACTTCGGGGTTCACTTCAGCAGAGGCCTTGCAGACATTTGACACAGAGATAGGGCTACATCAGCCTCTGTATCACCTCTTACAATATTAAATTCTATTTCTGCATTAGCCATCAAATCCTTGCCCAGTAAATTACAGTCACCATTAGTAGCAAACAGAAATTCATGCACTTCAAATCTGCCTCCCACATCTACTAAGTGTGGATGAATAAAACACACCTGCTCATTTTCCCACCTTACATCCTGAATGATCCAAGAACTTCCTGACAATTTCCCCCCTTAGGTCTAAGATTGGAAGAGGATCCTGAGGCCCCTGTGTCTATCATGAAAGACCTCCTCTCGATCCAGAGCCACCCTGAATGTTCTCAAGGGCTCCAGTGTGGTGGGTTCCTGGTGTAATGGGAGCTCTGACACCCTGAACAGTCCATGTCCATCAAGGGGTGGACTTGCTGCTCGTGAGGGTGCTCCTGTCTCTGCTTCCAGTGTCCTTGTGG
Source organism: Eopsaltria australis (assembly GCA_034509425.1). NCBI lineage: Eukaryota > Metazoa > Chordata > Aves > Passeriformes > Petroicidae > Eopsaltria > Eopsaltria australis. The sequence goes on from JAVTVJ010002362.1 coordinate 50,289, forward strand.
CGTGCAGATGGAACCCTGATTCCTTGCCAGGGGCTGTTTGGGTGGGCTCTCCCCTGCCGAGGAGGGCAATGCCTCTGCCAGGTGCTTGTGGCCGAGGCCGTCCCCTGGGTGCTGGGGCCCCCTTGGGCCCTGCGGTTCATCCCTCAGGGGCTGTAAAAACTCTGCCATGGCCTTTGCCTTCACCTTGGCCTTTTCCTCCTCCCTTCTTGCATTCAGCTGCTGTGCCTTTGTGACCAAGTCCTGCAGGGGCTTCTTCTGCCACTGCTGCAGCCCCCCCTCAGTGCCTGTGGGTGCTCATCCTGTGACAGCTGCTGAGCTTTCTGCAAAATCACTCGTTTCTCCAGTGACCCAGACAAGATTCTTAAAAGAAAATCCTGATCCTTCCACGAATAATCCACTCTTCCCAGCTATTCCTTCCTCCTCCTTGTGCTCCCGCTCCCCTCCACACCCCGTATCCCAGAGGCGGTCCCTGTCTTGCCGCAGTGTCCAAAGGCGGCCCCCCCGGCGGGCAGGGCCGGCAGCTCCACGGGGCCGGGCAGGCGGCCGGGGCGTCCCGCAGCCTCCTGGGGGCCGGGGGCCACTGCCGGCCGTGCCCGGGGGGTGCTGGGGTCAGGCAGTGCCCGGCGCTAAGCCCCGGCTGCCCCACAGCCCCGGCCCGGCCCTGCAGCTCCGCACAGGCCCCCAGCCTGTGCTCCCGGTCCCGCCCCTCTGTGCCTGGTCCTGCTGCTGCCCCGCACAGAGAAATCCCCTGAAATCCTGACCTCCTTCTTTCCCTGTCCTGGAAACCGGGGATGCAAAAGATCTGGATCAGGTGGCAATTTTTGAGTCTAAAAGGATGCTGATAAACATCCCAAGCCTCAGTATTTTTCTCTTCCTCCTCTTTTCAATCATCCTTTTTCTTCCCCGATGGATTCCTCCTGCTGCTTCTTGTCGTAACCATATTCTTGTATACTCCTCTTCAACCAATCCTTTCCCAGCACACCAACACCATCCATCCCCTGTTGTCTGTTGAGACCCCTTCTCGAGTTCCCTCATTGTCCCCTCGATGTCCATGTCCTTAATTACCTCTGGGAGAATATGCAAAATACCTCAACATTGTCCCCTTTTGTATAACATAGGACATCCATGGCTCTCTTCAGTCTTTGTTCTTCCTCCCGAAGGTCAGGAATTTAGCAGGACCTTGGCTGAGCCGCAGTCTGTGTCAATTAATAACATTTTCTCACATGGATGGTTTATCCTGTTACTTCCTTATGTACAAGTCCCTGTCCCTATCTCCAGGCAGACTCATACCATCTGTTTGTACAGACACATTCCTGTTCTTCCTTTCCTGGGGTCCCCCGTTTGCAGTACATCCCCCCTGGAGCGGGGTGTCTGCCCCTGCTGCAGCTCCAGCCCTCAGGCCGGGCTCAGCCAATCCGAGGGCGCGGTGCTGATGACTCCCCAGTTCCCAGGCAGACCCGCAGCACCCCGCGTTCTCCATCTGGGCCCCACCTGAGCCCTCCTCTCGCCCCCAGCGCCCCCAGTGAGGGGAATTTGGGGAAGTGGGAGGGGTGGAACGCCCAGGCCGGGCCCCCCTGCACTGTCCTGGCAGGAGCGGCTGCAGTGGGGGCCGAGTGTGAGCAGAAGAGGCTGAGAGCCCAGCGCTGCCCCAGCCCGACCAGTCCCAGCTCCATCCCTGCTCCTCCTTTGGGATTCAACAGCTTTGGGGGGACGAGGGAGCCAGGGATTAATGCTGGGCCTGAGGGGAGGAGGGGAAGGGATGGCGAAGCAGGGTGGAAGAACAAAATTGCCAAACAGTTCTCGGGGAAGGAGAAGGTAGGATTATGCAGGAGAAGAAGGAATAGCAGGAACAAGAGAAGTGTTAGGCAGAGTAGGGATCCAGGAGGAGGAGGAGGTGCAGGAAGAGAAGCCAACACAAGGTTTCAGCACTCCCTGTATCTGCAGCCTCCCACCAACCCCAGGAGCATTGCCCTCTCACATCCAGCAGGGGAGGGGGATCCACGATTTTCAGGTGGTGAATCTTGGTGTTTCTGAGCTTTTTTGGGGTAGACGTTGTTTCTTTAGGTTTTTTGGGATGCTGAATCTTTCTATTTTGGAGGTAGTTTTGGGGTGAATCTTGATGTTCCGTGAGTTTTGGTTCTCTGTCTTGATGTTCGGGGGACTTTTGGCCTGAACCTTGGTGTTTTGGAGGTTTTACGGACACAAGATTTCCGGTGACTTCCTGAGAGGATTTGGGCAGGAAGAACCCTCACCCCAAGTTGCTCACACCTTCTTTTCCGCCCCCCCTAATCAGGATTTGTCATTTCCAAGTTGTGGCCGGATGGAGGAAAAGGAAAAGCCGTGGAGATCCCGCACAAGGAGGGGCTGCAAACCCAGCCCAGGGAGCTGCGAGGAGGAAAGACCCTCCCTCTCTCAGGAAGGCGGCCGGAGATCCAGACAGAGCTCAGAGCTGGTGGAGAAGCCCCAGGATGGGGAGAAGCCCCACAAGTGTCAGGAATGTGGGAAAAGCTTCAGGTGGAGCTCCCAACTGATGGTACACCAGAGGATCCACACGGGGGAAAAGCCCTACAAGTGCTTGGAATGTGGGAAGAGCTTCAACTGCAGCTCCAATCTAAACCAGCACCATATGATCCACACTGGAGAACGGCCCTACGAGTGTGGAGAATGTGGGAAGAGCTTCAGACAGATCTCTGACCTGATCAAGCATCTGAGAATCCACACTGAGGAAAAGCCCTACGAGTGTCCTGAATGTGGGAAGAGCTTCAGGTACAGCTCCAACCTGATCCAGCACCAGATGATCCACACTGGGGAACGGCCCCATGAGTGCGGGGAATGTGGGAAGAGCTTCCAGTACAGCTCTAACCTGAGGGCACATCAGCGCATCCACACTGGGGAGAGGCCCTACGAGTGTCTTGAGTGTGGGAAGAGGTTTCAGCGGAGCTCCACTCTCCTCAGACATCAGCGGATTCACAGAGAGGAGAGGCCCTTCCGCTGCTCCGACTGTGGGAAGGGCTTCAATCGCAACTCCACCCTCGTCGAGCACCGGCGCATCCACAGTGGGGAGAGGCCCTACGAGTGTCCCCAGTGTGGGAAGAGATTCTCCCACAGCTCTACCTTGACCAAACACCAACGGAGGCACAAGTAAGGGCATCCCTGTGTGCCCTGAGTGCAGGAGGAGCTTCGTGCGCTGCTCCAGCTCCATCTCCCATGGGAGGATCTGCGTTGGATGATCCCCAGTGACCCCGCTGGCTGCCCTGTCCCTGGGACTGTTCTTGGAAAGTTCTGACTCCCTGATCCGTCTGCTACATATCCCCCTGCAATGTGCACATACACCCAAGTTTTTTTTTATTAGTAAAACCAACCAATATTCTTAATTTTGTTAAGTCCTTCTTCTTTTTCTCTAAGTTCAGGAATTTAACACGGCCTTGGCTGAGCAGCAGTCTGTGTCAATTAGTACCATTTTCTGGAAGTGATGGTTTCTTTTGTTACTTCCTATCCCACAAGTCTCTGGCCCTGTCTAAAGCAGATTCCCGTGGTTTGTTTGTAAAGTCACAATCATCTCATTTCTCTCACCCAGCACTGCTGGAGCCCCTTCCCTTTAGGCCCTCACAGGTGCCACCAAATGCGTGTCCGGGCTGGAATCTCCCCGCCTGCAGCCTCCAGCACCCACCCTGTCCCAGGCTGGGCCTGGGCTGGTGACAGCGAGCCCGACAGAAACCCACACCCGCGGGGCCACAAGCACGAGGGGCTTGGAATTGGGCAAGGGACGCTTTGGTTTGCAGGGGTGGAAGGGTTGAGGCTCCTCCCCTGCCCCTCTTTGACTCGGATTAGGATTCAATTTTTGGCCGCTGTGGGAGGGGATAAAGGTGAGGTTTTCCTCCAGCACTGGGCAGGTTTTTCCCTTGCGTGGAGCGCTTGGGCCTTGCCCAGGCCCCTTGTGCCCTCCTGCAGAACCAGTGGCATTTTCCAGCACACCCGGTTTGTAACCAAGAGTCAGGTGCAGCTGAGAAGGCTCCGGGTGCCTCCTTCCAGGCTGATTCTGCAGATGCTGAGGCTGCTCTGGGCTGTGCCAGGGCTCTGCTGGGGCTCAGCTCTGGGCAAGGCTGGGCCCCGCACTCCCCTCGCATTGCTCCAGGCAGCTGAGTCACAGGGGGAGAGGGAAGGGACACTCAAGGGAGTTGAGCTTTAACAGAGTTTTTATTCAAAAAGCGACCAGAACAAACACGGTGTCCTAACTCCCATAAACAACTAGCAGTGCTAAGTACCATAACTAACTAGTCATACTAACTACCATAACTAACTAGTTATCCTAACTACCATAACTAACAGAATGTCCTGACTACTGTAACAAAAAGCTCTCCTCAAGTGCTTCATCTCCTCCGCTGCTCCCTCAGTTGCTTGGCTGCAGCGATCAGAGGGGTCAGGCTGGAGAGAGGCTCGGCTGGTGATCAAAATGGGTGCTGCCCAAAGGATAAAAAAGAAAGAAATGAATCGTTCCTTCCCAGACTTGAGTTCCTCACAGGCTCTGTTGCAACAGGAGAAAGGGGAATGGTTGGAAACTCAAGAGAGGGAAGCAGGCTCAGATCAGATCTGAGAAAAAATTTTTTCACCAGGAGAGTGGGGAAACACTGAGAGAGGGTGCCCAGAGAGGTGGGAGGTGCCTCCTCCCTGGAAACATCCAAGCTCAGCTCAGGCAGGGCTCTGAGCCACCTGATCTGCTTGGAGATGTCCCTGCTCGCTGAGGGCACCTGATGCAGATGGCCTCGAAAGGACCCTGCCAAGCCAAAGCAGGCGAGGATTCTGCTCGCTTTGTGCGTGAGAAGCAGCGAGACTGGAGATGATGGGAGGGGTCCCCACAAGAAAACCCCTCCCTGGTGCTGCTGTTTCCCCTGCAGCCGCTTTGCACTCACCTGCAGCAGCTCCTGGGCCGAGCAGCGCCGCTCCTCGTGCGGCTCCAGGCTGCACTCCAGGAAGTCCCGCAGCAGAGCCGACAGGCGCCGGGGCTCCTGCAGCTGCGGGGTCCCGTTCTGCTGGATCAGAGCGCGAGCCTGCAGGAGAAGCAAACACAGCGCTCTGCCAGCTTCCTTCACACCCATGAGTGCTCACAGCGAGCCCGGGTTCTCAGCCCCTGCTCCAGGGGCAGTTTCCTCCCTGGCAGAGATGCTGCTCACAGCTCATTTTTCTATGCCAGCCAAAACAAGCAAACCCTGATGCAGCCACAGTCATTGCAACACCCAAATGATCTTGCCCTGAGACCCAATTTCATGGGCTGACTTTGTCAGTAGGAACCTCCATCAGAAATAGCCCATTTTGCTTCTCCAAATACAGACACCTGCTTTACAGACCATTTTCAGGAGTCAGTGTGGCCTGTGGTTATTTCAAGGGATTCTACATGAAATGCATCTCTGCAGTCCCACTGACACTCAAGGAAATGCATTCCTGATGTCCCCAACCCAGGAACTGCCAGGCAAGGAACAGGAGGTTTGGGCTGCTGAAAGCTCAGGCTTGGGGACACGGAGAAAGTAGCTTGGACTGGGAAAGAAATATGTGAGACTGTGGGGATGTTGTACAGTCATCTTCATGCTTTAGACAAGTTTCCCATTGAGAAGAGTCAGGGGGGAGTTCATCTGGAAAACCTCTTTTAGAAACTCCTTCAGAAAACTTGTTGGGTTTGGGTGTGGGTTTTGCGGTTGGTTTGGGGTTTATTTGGAGGACAGTGTTAGAGCTGGTGCTTGATCCGTGTTTTCAGCTCATCCTCCCAGAGAGACGGGCTGCAACAACTTAAAACCCAAAGCAAACTCTGGAGACTGCAGAACCTTGGTCTGTGTTCAGGCCCGAGTCCTCTGGGAATTCCCTTCCCAATGTGCAGAAAGCTCCAGCTGCTCCTCCCCGGGCAGGGTCACTCTGTGCTCACAGGCCTCTGCCAGCTCTGGAGAATTTGCCTCTTACCATGGCCCCCGTTTGCTTGGAGTAAGGAGGTTCTCCTTCCACCATCTCGATGGTCACAATGCCAAAGGACCAGATGTCCACCTTGGGGCCATAAGGAGAACTGGTGACAACTTCTGGGGCCATGCAGTGAGCAGTGCCCACCATGGAGCTGGGCTGCTCCTGCTCAGGGCTGAGCTGAGCGCAGAGGCCAAAATCAGCTGGGGACAGAAACAA
>JAVTVJ010002363.1:0-12488 GCA_034509425.1 Eopsaltria australis
AAAAATAACCCAAAAATAGCCCCAAAATGACCCCAAAAATAACCCCAAAATTGACCAAAATTTGGCCAAAAAATGAGCCAAAAATTCCCCCAACAAATGACCCAAAAATAGGCCTAAAATAGCCGCAAAAAATGACCCAAAAATGACCCAGAAATGGCCCCAAAAATCACTCCAAATATAACCCCTAAAAAGCCCCAAAAATCACCCAAAAATGCCCAAACATGGCCCCGAAACTGACAAAATAATGACCCCAAAAAGCCCCAAGAATCACCCAAAAAAAGACCAAATATGGCCCCAAAACTGACCAAAAAATGGCCCAAAGCAATAAGCCAAAAATGACCCAACAGTGTCCCAAAAATGACTCAACAATAGACCCAAAAATGACCCAAAAATGACCCAAAAATACCCCCAAATGGCCCCAAAATTGGCAACAAAAATGACCCATAATCTGGCCTTAAATTAACCCCGCTATTAGCCCTATAAATGACCCAAAAATAGGCCCAAAGAAGTCCCAAAAAATGACCCAAAAATGACCCAAAAAATGACCCAAAAAATGACCCAAAAAATGACCGAAAAATCGCCCCAAAAATGGCACAAAACTTGACACAAATATCGTCCCAAAATGGCCCAGAAAATGACCCAGAAATGGCCCCAAAAATATGCCCAAAAGTGGCTTAAAAATGACCCAAAAATAGCCCCAAAATGGCCCAAAAAATAGCCCCAAAAATGACTCAAAATTGGCCGTAAAATGAGCCAAAAATTCCCCCTTTAAATGACCCAAAAATAGGCCCTAAACAGCCCCAAAAAATGACCCAAATATGACCCAAAAATGGCCCAAAAATCGCCCCAAAAATCACCCCAAAAACTGACACAAATATCAGCCTAAAATGGCCCGGAAAATGGCCCCAAAAATGACCTAAAATTGGCCCATAAACTGAGCCAAAAATTCCCCCTATAAATGACCCAAAAATAGGCCCAAAGCAGCCCCAAAAAATGACCCAAAAATGACGCAAAAATTGCCCGAAAATGGCCCCAAAAATAACCCCAAAAATGACCCAAAAATTGCATCAAAAGTGATTAAAAAAAGACCCAAAAATAGCCACAAAATGGCCGCAAAATTGGCCCGAAAAATGACCCAAAATTGGCCGTAAAAAAACCTAGAGATTCCCCCTATAAATGACAGGGAAATAAGCCCAAAAATTACCCCAAAATTACCCAAAAATTACCCAAAAGTTGCCCAGAATTCGCCCGAAAAATAACACAAAAATTGACCCAAATATGGGCCCAAATTGGCCTCGAAAACGACCCAGAAATGGCCCCGAAAATAGACCCAAAAATGACCCCAAAATAGCCCCAAAAATAGCCCCAAAAATGACCCCAAAATTTGCCGTAAAACAACCCAGAACTTCCCCTTATAAATCACTAAAAAACTGAACAAAAATAGTCCCAAAAATGGCCCAATAATAAACCCAAAAATGGCCAAAATGTGCTCCAAAAATGACACAAAAATTGACCCAAATATGGGCCCCAAATAGCCCAGAAAATGACTCAGAAACGCCCCAAGAATGACCCAAAAATGGCCCCACAAATGACCCAAAAATAGACCCAAAACAGCCCCAAAATTGACGCAAAAATAGCCCCAAAATGACCTTAAAATGGCCCCAAATATGACCCAAAAGTTGGCCGTAAAATAACCCCGAAATTCCTCCTATAATTGACCCAAAAAAAGGCCCAAAATGGCTCCAAAAATGGCCTCAAAAATGACTCATAATTGGCCGTAAAATAATCCAAAATTTCCCCTATAAATGACCCACAAAAAGGCCCAAAACAGCCCAAAACTCACCCAAAAATGACCCAAAAATAATTAAAAAATCGCTTAAAAATTACTAAAAAATGGCCTCGAAAATGTCCCAAATATTCCCAAAAAATGACCCCAAAAATGACCCAAAAATACACCCAAAAATGACTCAAAAATGGCCCCAAAAAATGACCCAAAACAATGACCCAAAAATGGCCCAAAAATGACCAGAAAATAGCTCCAAAAATGACTCAAAAACTGACCCAAATATGAGCCCAAAATGTCCTGGAAAATGACCCAGAATTAGTCCCAAAAATATGCCCAAAATGGCTTAAAAATAACCCAAAAATAGCCCCAAAATGACCCCAAAAATAACCCCAAAACTGACCAAAATTTGGCCGAAAAATGAGCCAAAAATTCCCCCAACAAATGACCCAAAAATAGGCCTAAAATAGCCGCAAAAAATGACCCAAAAATGACCCGGAAATGGCCCCAAAAATCACGCCAAATATAACCCCTAAAAAGCCCCAGAAATCACCCAAAAAATGCCCAAAAATGGCCCCGAAACTGACAAAATAATGACCCCAAAAAGCCCCAAGAATCACCCAAAAAAGACCAAATATGGCCCCAAAACTGACCAAAAAATGGCCCAAAGCAATAACCCAAAAATGACCCAACAGTGTCCCAAGAATGACTCAACAATAGACCCAAAAATGACCCAAAAATGACCCAAAAATACCCCAAAATGGCCCCAAAATTGGCAACAAAAATGACCCATAATCTGGCCTTAAATTAACCCCGCTATTAGCCCTATAAATGACCCAAAAATAGGCCCAAAGAAGTCCCAAAAAATGACCCAAAAATGACCCAAAACATGACCGAAAAATCGCCCCAAAAATGGCACAAAACTTGACCCAAATATCGGCCCAAAATGGCCCAGAAAATGACCCAGAAATGGCCCCAAAATATGCCCAAAAGTGGCTTAAAAATGACCCAAAAATAGCCCCAAAATGGCCCAAAAAATAGCCCCAAAAATGACTCAAAATTGGCCGTAAAATGAGCCAAAAATTCCCCCTTTAAATGACCCAAAAATAGGCCCAAAACAGCCCCAAAAATGACCCAAATATGACCCAAAAATAACCCAAAAATCGCCCCAAAAATCACCCCAAAAACTGACACAAATATCAGCCTAAAATGGCCCGGAAAATGGCCCCAAAAATGACCTAAAATTGGCCATAAAATGAGCCAAAAATTCCCCCTATAAATGACCCAAAAATAGGCCTAAAGCAGCCCCAAAAAATGACCCAAAAATGACGCAAAAATTGCCCGAAAATGGCCCCAAAAATAACCCCAAAAATGACCCAAAAATTGCATCAAAAGTGATTAAAAAAAGACCCAAAAATAGCCACAAAATGGCCCCAAAATTGGCCCGAAAAATGACCCAAAATTGGCCGTTAAAAAACCTAGAGATTCCCCCTATAAATGACAGGGAAATAAGCCCAAAAATTACCCCAAAATTACCCAAAAATTACCCAAAATTTGCCCAGAATTCGCCCGAAAAATAACACAAAAATTGACCCAAATATGGGCCCAAAATGGCCTCGAAAACGACCCAGAAATGGCCCCGAAAATAGACCCCAAAATGACCCCAAAATAGCCCCAAAAATGACCCAAAAATTTGCCGTAAAACAACCCAGAACTTCCCCTTATAAATCACTAAAAAATTGAACTAAAATAGTCCCAAAAATGGCCCAATAATGACCCAAAAATGGCCAAAATTTGCTCCAAAAATGACACAAAAATTGACCCACCCAAATATGGGCCCCAAATAGCCCAGAAAATGACTCAGAAACGCCCCAAGAATGACCCAAAAATGGCCCCACAAATGACCCAAAAATAGACCCAAAAATGACCCAAAATTGACGCAAAAATAGCCCCAAAATGACTTTAAAATGGCCCCAAATATGACCCAAAGTTGGCCGTAAAATAACCCCGAAATTCCTCCTATAATTGACCCAAAAATAGGCCCAAAATGGCTCCAAAAATGGCCCCAAAAATGACTCATAATTGGCCGTAAAATAATCCAAAATTTCCCTTATAAATGACCCACAAAAAGGCCCAAAACAGCCCAAAACTCACCCAAAAATGACCCAAAAATAATTAAAAAATCGCTTAAAAATTACTAAAAAATGGCCTCGAAAATGACCCAAATATTCCCAAAAAATGACCCCAAAAATGAACCAAAAATACACCCAAAAATGACTCAAAAATGGCCCCAAAAAATGACCCAAAACAATGACCCAAATATGGCCCAAAAATGACCAGAAAATAGCTCCAAAAATGACTCAAAAACTGACCCAAATATGAGCCCAAAATGTCCTGGAAAATGACCCAGAATTAGTCCCAAAAATAGCCCAAATGGCTTAAAATAACCAAAATAGCGGCAAATGAACTCCAAATAACCCCAAAATTGACCAAAATTTCGCCGAAAAATGAGCCAAAAATTCCCCCAACAAATGACCCAAAAATAGGCCTAAAATAGCCGCAAAAAATGACCCAAAAATGACCCAGAAATGGCCCCAAAATCACTCCAAATATAACCCCTAAAAAGCCCCAAAAATCACCCAAAAAATGCCCAAAAATGGCCCCGAAACTGACAAAATAATGACCCCAAAAAGCCCCAAGAATCACCCAAAAAAAGACCAAATATGGCCCCAAAACTGACCAAAAAATGGCCCAAAGCAATAAACCAAAATTGACCCAACAGTGTCCCAAAAATGACTCAACAATAGACCCAAAAATGACCCAAAAATGACCCAAAAATACCCCAAAATGGCCCCAAAATTGGCAACAAAAATGACCCATAATTGGCTTAACTTAACCCGCTATTAGCCCTATACATGACCAAAATATAGGCCATAGAGTCCCAAAAAATGACCCAAAAATGACCGGCAAAATGACGGGAAATCACCTCCGCAGAAAATGCACAAAACTTGAACGCAAATATCGCCCAAAATGGCTCCAGAAATGACCCAGAAATGGCCCAAATATGCCCAAAGTGGCTTACACTGACCCAAAAATAAGCCCAACATGGCCAAAAATAGCCCAAAAATGACTCAATTGGCCGTAAAATGAGCAAAAATTTTCCCGACGCTTTAAAATGACCAAAATAGGCCAAAACAGCGCCAAAAAAATGACAATAGACGAAAATGGCCCAAAAATCGCCCCAAAAATCACCCAAAACTGACACGACAAATATCAGCCTAAAATGGCCCGGAAAATGGCCCCAAAATGACCTAAAATGTGGCCCATAAAATAGCAAAATTCCCCCTATAAATGACCAAAAAATAGGCCCAAAGCAGCCCCAAAAAATGACCCAAAAATGACGCAAAAATTGCCCGAAAATGGCCCCAAAAATAACCCCAAAAATGACCCAAAAATTGCATCAAAAGTGATTAAAAAAAGACCCAAAAATAGCCACAAAATGGCCCCCAAATTGGCCCGAAAAATGACCCAAAATTGGCCGTAAAAAAACCTAGAGATTCCCCCTATAAATGACAGGGAAATAAGCCCAAAAATTACACCAAAATTACCCAAAAATTACCCAAAAGTTGCCCAGAATTCGCCCGAAAAATAACACAAAAATTGACCCAAATATGGGCCCAAAATGGCCTCGAAAACGACCCAGAAATGGCCCCGAAAATAGACCCAAAAAAGACCCCAAAATAGCCCCAAAAATAGCCCCAAAAATGACCCAAAAATTTGCCGTAAAACAACCCAGAACTTCCCCTTATAAATCACTAAAAAATTGAACAAAAATAGTCCAAAAATGGCCCAATAATGACCCAAAAATGGCCAAAATTTGCTCCAAAAATGACACAAAAATTGACCCAAATATGGGCCCCAAATAGCCCAGAAAATGACTCAGAAACGCCCCAAGAATGACCAAAAAATGGCCCCACAAATGACCCGAAAAATGACCCAAAAATAGACCCAAAAATGACCCAAAATTGACACAAAAATAGCCCCAAAATGACCTTAAAATGGCCCCAAATATGACCCAAAAGTTGGCCGTAAAATAACCCCGAAATTCCTCCTATAATTCACCCAAAAAAAGGCCCAAAATGGCTCCAAAAATGGCCCCAAAAATGACTCATAATTGGCCGTAAAATAATCCAAAATTTCCCCTATAAATGACACACAAAAAGGCCCAAAACAGCCCAAAACTCTCCCAAAAATGACCCAAAAATGACCCAAAAATGGCCCAAAAAACGCCCCAAAAATCACCCCAAAAACTGACACAAATATCAGCCTAAAATGGCCCGGAAAATGGCCCCAAAAATGACCTAAAATTGGCCCATAAATAGCATCAAAAGTGATTAAAAAAAGACCCAAGAATAGCCACAAAATGGCCCCAAAATTGGCCCGAAAAATGACCCAAAATTGGCCGTAAAAAAAACCTAGAGATTCCCCCTATAAATGACAGGGAAATAAGCCCAAAAATTACCCCAAAATTACCCAAAAATTACCCAAAAGTTGCCCAGAATTCGCCCGAAAAATAACACAAAAATTGACCCAAATATGGGCCCAAAATGGCCTCGAAAACGACCCAGAAATGGCCCCGAAAATAGCCCCCAAAATGACCCCAAAATAGCCCCAAAAATAGCCCCAAAAATGACCCAAAAATTTGCCGTAAAACAACCCAGAACTTCCCCTTATAAATCACTAAAAAATTGAACAAAACAGTCCCAAAAATGGCCCAATAATAAACACAAAAATGGCCAAAATTTGCTCCAAAAATGACACAAAAATTGACCCAAATATGGGCCCCAAATAGCCCAGAAAATGACTCAGAAACGCCCCAAGAATGACCCAAAAATGGCCCCACAAATGACCCAAAAATGGCCCCACAAATGACCCAAAAATGACCCAAAAATAGACCAAAAAATGACCCAAAATTGACGCAAAAATAGCCCCCAAAATGACCTTAAAATGGCCCCAAATATGGACCAAAAATTTGGCCCAAAAAAAAATCGCAAAATTTTCCCCTATAAATGACCCACAAAAAGGCCCAAAACAGCCAAAAACTCACCAAAAAATGACCCAAAAATAATTTAAAAATCGCTTAAAAATTACTAAAAAATGGCCTCGAAAATGACCCAAATATTCCCAAAAAATGACCCCAAAAATGACCCAAAAATACACCCAAAAATGACTCAAAAATGGCCCCAAAAAATGATCCAAAACAATGACCCAAATATGGCCCAAAAATGACCAGAAAATAGCTCCAAAAAATGACTCAAAAACTGACCCAAATATGAGCCCAAAATGTCCTGGAAAATGACCCAGAATTAGTCCCAAAAATAGCCCCAAAATGGCTTAAAAATAACCAAAAAATAGCCCCAAAATGACCCCAAAAATAACCCCAAAAGTGACCAAAATTTGGCCGAAAAATGAGCCAAAAATTCCCCCAACAAATGACCCAAAAATAGGCCTAAAATAGCCGCAAAAAATGACCCAAAATGACCCAGAAATGGCCCCAAAAATCACTCCAAATATAACCCCTAAAAAGCCCCAGAAATCACCCAAAAAATGCCAAAAAATGGCCCCGAAACTGACAAAATAATGACCCCAAAAAGCCCCAAGAATCACCCAGAAAAAGACCAAATATGGCCCCAAAACTGACCAAAAAATGGCCCAAAGCAATAAACCAAAAATGACCCAACAGTGTCCCAAAAATGACTCAACAAGAGACCCAAAAATGACCCAAAAATGACCCAAAAATGACCCAAAAATACCCCAAAATGGCCCCAAAATTCGGCAACCAAAAATGACCTAATCTGGCCCCTTAAATTAACCCCGCTATAGCCTAAAATGACCCAAAAATTAGCCCAAGAAGTCCCAAAAATGACCCCAAAAATGACCCAAAAAATGACCGAAAAATCGCCCCAAAAATGGCACAAAAACTTGACCCCAAATATCGCGCCCAAAAGGCCCAGGAAAATGACCAAGAAATGGCCCCAAAAATATGCCCAAAAGTGCTTAAAATGACCCCAAAAAATAGCCCCAATGGCGCCCAAAAGAATAGCCCCGCAAAAATGACTCAAAATTGGCCGGTAAAATGAGCCAAAAATTCCCCCTTGTAAATGACCAGAAAATAGGCCCAAAGCAGCCCCAAAAAATGACCCAAAAATGACGCAAAAATTGCCCGAAAATGGCCCAAAAAATAACCCCAAAAATGACCCAAAAATTGCATCAAAAGTGATTAAAAAAAGACCCAAAAATAGCCACAAAATGGCCCCAAAATTGGCCCGAAAAATGACCCAAAATTGGCCGTAAAAAACCTAGAGATTCCCCCTATAAATGACAGGGAAATAAGCCCAAAAATTACCCCAAAATTACCCAAAAATTACCCAAAAGTTGCCCAGAATTCGCCCGAAAAATAACACAAAAATTGACCCAAATATGGGCCCAAAAAGGCCTCGAAAACGACCCAGAAATGGCCCCGAAAATAGACCCAAAAATGACCCCAAAATAGCCCCAAAAATAGCCCCAAAAATGACCCAAAAATTTGCCAGCTAAAAAACAAACCCAGAACTTCCCCTTATATATCACTAAAAATGAACGAAAAACAGTCCAAAAAATGGCCCAATATAAACCAAAAATGGCCAAAAATTGCTCCAGAAAATGACACAAAATTGACCAAATTATGGGGCCCAAAAAGCCAGAAAATGACTTCAGAAACCGCCCAAGAAATGAACCCAAAAAATACCCAAAAATGGCCCAAAAATGACCCAAAAATAGACCCAAAAATGACCAAAAATTGACGCAAAAATAGCCCCAAAATGACCTTAAAATGGCCCCAAATATGACCCAAAGTTGGCCGTAAAATAACCCCGAAATTCCTCCTATAATTGACCCAAAAATAGGCCCAAAATGGCTCCAAAAATGGCCCCAAAAATGACTCATAATTGGCCGAAAAATAATCCAAAATTTCCCCTATAAATGACCCACAAAAAGGCCCAAAACAGCCCAAAACTCACCCAAAAATGACCCAAAAATAATTTAAAAATCGCTTAAAAATTACTAAAAAATGGCCTCGAAAATGACCCAAATATTCCCAAAAAATGACCCCAAAAATGACCCAAAAATACACCCAAAAATGACTCCAAAATGGCCCCAAAAAATGACCCAAAACAATGACCCAAATATGGCCCAAAAATGACCAGAAAATAGCTCCAAAAATGACTCAAAAACTGACCCAAATATGATCCCAAAATGTCCTGGAAAATGACCCAGAATTAGTCCCAAAAATAGCCCCAAAATGGCTTAAAAATAACCCAAAAATAGCCCCAAAATGACCCCAAAAATAACCCAAAAATTGACCAAAATTTGGCCGAAAAATGAGCCAAAAATTCCCCCAACAAATGACCCAAAAATAGGCCTAAAATAGCCGCAAAAAATGACCCAAAAATGACCCAGAAATGGCCCCAAAAATCACTCCAAATACAACCCCTAAAAAGCCCCAGAAATCACCAAAAAAATGCCCAAAAATGGCCCCGAAACTGACAAAATAATGACCCCAAAAAGCCCCAAGAATCACCCAAAAAAAGACCAAATATGGCCCCAAAACTGACCAAAAAATGGCCCAAAGCAATAACCCAAAAATGACCCAACAGTGTCCCAAAAATACCCCAAAATGGCCCCAAAATTGGCAACAAAAATGACCCATAATCTGGCCTTAAATTAACCCCGCTATTAGCCCTATAAATGACCCAAAAATAGGCCCAAAGAAGTCCCAAAAAATGACCCAAAAATGACCCAAAAAATGACCGAAAAATCGCCCAAAAAATGGCACAAAACTTGACCCAAATATCGGCCCAAAATGGCCCAGAAAATGACCCAGAAATGGCCCCAAAAATATGCCCAAAAGTGGCTTAAAAATGACCCAAAAATAGCCCCAAAATGGCCCAAAAAATAGCCCCAAAAATTGACCTTCAAAATGGCCGTATTTAAAAATGAGCCAAAAAAAATTCCCCCTTTAAAATGACCCAAAAATAAGCCCAAAGCAGCCCCAAAAAAAATGACCCAAAAAATGACGGCAAAAATTGCCCCGGGGAAAATGGCCCCAAAAATGACCTAAAATTGGCCCATAAATAGCATCAAATGTGATTAAAAAAAGACCCAAAAATAGCCACAAAATGGCCCCAAAATTGGCCTGAAAAATGACCCAAAATTGGCCGTAAAAAAACCTAGAGATTCCCCCTATAAATGACAGGGAAATAAGCCCAAAAAGTACCCCAAAATTACCCAAAAATTACCCAAAAGTTGCCCAGAATTCGCCCGAAAAATAACACAAAAATTGACCCAAATATGGGCCCAAAATGGCCTCGAAAACGACCCAGAAATGGCCCCGAAAATAGACCCCAAAATGACCCCAAAATAGCCCCAAAATAGCCCCAAAAATGACCCAAAAATTTGCCGTAAAACAACCCAGAACTTCCCCTTATAAATCACTAAAAAATTGAACAAAAACAGTCCCAAAAATGGCCCAATAATGACCCAAAAAATGGCCAAAATTTGCTCCAAAAATGACACAAAAATTGACCCAAATATGGGCCCCAAATAGCCCAGAAAATGACTCAGAAACGCCCCAAGAATGACCCAAAAATGGCCCCACAAATGACCCAAAAAGAAAATAGACCCAAAAATACCCCAAAAAAGACCCCAAAAAGACCCAAAAATTGACGCAAAAATAGCCCCAAATGACCTTAAAATGCCCCAAATATGACCCAAAATTGGCCTAAAATAAGCCAAGAATTTCCCCTATAAATAACCACCAAACAAGCCCAAAGCAGCCAAAACTCACCCAAAAATGACCCAAAAATAATTAAAAAAATCGTCTTAAAAATTTACTAAAAAAATGTGGCTCGAAAAAATGACCCAAATATTCCCAAAAAATGACCACAAAAATGACCCAAAAATACACCCAAAAATGACTCAAAAATGGCCCCCAAAAAATGACCCAAAACAATGACCCAAATATGGCCCAAAAATGACCAGAAAATAGCTCCAAAAATGACTCAAAAACTGACCCAAATATGAGCCCAAAATGTCCTGGAAAATGACCCAGAATTAGTCCCAAAAATAGCCCCAAAATGGCTTAAAAATAAACCAAAAATAGCCCCAAAATGACCCCAAAAATAACCCCCAAAATTGAACCAAATATTGGCCGAAAAATGAGCCAAAAAAATTCCCCCAACAAATGACCCAAAAATATGCCTAAAATAGCCGCAAAAAATGACACAAAAATGACCCAGAAATGGCCCCAAAAATCACTCCAAATATAACCCCTAAAAAGCCCCAAAAATCACCCAAAAATGCCCAAAAATGGCCCCGAAACTGACAAAATAATGACCCCAAAAGCCCCAAGAATCACCCAAAAAAAGACCAAATATGGCCCCAAAACTGACCAAAAAATGGCCCAAAGCAATAAACCAAAAATGACCCAACAGTGTCCCAAAATTGACTCAACAATAGACCCAAAAATGACCCAAAAATGACCCAAAAATACCCCAAAATGGCCCCAAAATTGGCAACAAAAATGACCCATAATCTGGCCTTAAATTAACCCCGCTATTAGGCGCCCTATAAATGACCCAAAAATAGGCCCAAAGAGCCAAAAAATGACCCCAAAAAATACCAAAAAATGACCGAAAAATCGCCCCAAAAATGGCACAAAACTTGATCCCGCAAAATATCGGTTTCCCCAAAATGGCCCAGAAAATGACCAGAAAATGCCCAAAATATGCCCAAAAAGTGGCTTAAAAATGACCAAAATAACCCCAAAAATGGCCCAAAAAAATAATAGCCCCAAAAATGACTCAAAATTGGCCGTAAAATTAGCCAAAAATTCCCCCTTTAAATGACCCAAAAATAGGCCCAAAAAAGCCCCAAAAAATGACCCAAATATGACCCAAAAATGGCCCAAAAATCGCCCCAAAAATCACCCCAAAAACTGACACAAATATCAGCCTAAAATGGCCCGGAAAATGGCCCCAAAAATGACCTAAAATTGGCCCATAAAATGAGCCAAAAATTCCCCCTATAAATGACCCAAAAATAGGCCCAAAGCAGCCCCAAAAAATGACCCAAAAATGACGCAAAAATTGCCCGAAAATGGCCCCAAAAAAAACCCCAAAAATGACCCAAAAATTGCAATCAAAGTGATTAAAAAAGACCAAAAATAGCCACAAAATGGCCCCAAAATTGGCCCGAAAAATGACCCAAAATTGGCCGTAAAAAAAACCTAGAGATTCCCCCTATAAATGACAGGGAAATAAGCCCAAAAATTACCCCAAAATTACCCAAAAATTACCCAAAAGTTGCCCAGAATTCGCCCGAAAAATAACACAAAAATTGACCCAAATATGGGCCAAAAATGGCCTCGAAAACGACCCAGAAATGGCCCCGAAAATAGACCCAAAAATGACCCCAAAATAGCCCCAAAAATAGCCCCAAAAATGACCCAAAAATTTGCCGTAAAACAACCCAGAACTTCCCCTTATAAATCACTAAAAAATTGAACAAAAATAGTCCCAAAAATGGCCCAATAATAAACCCAAAAATGGCCAAAATTTGCTCCAAAAATGACACAAAAAATGACCCAAATATGGGCCCCAAATAGCCC